>JANHGN010002773.1:68372-81437 GCA_024605025.1 Megaceryle maxima
CTTTTTTTTTTTTTTTTAAATTTATTTTGTAAATCTCCTTTGGACAGCAATTGGTTTTGGAAGCATTTGTAGATAAGAGGCTTCCATTTGAAAAAATAAGCAAACATTAGAATGATTTATTTAAGGAGTTCTACAAAGCCCCTTGAGACAAAAACTTAAGATATCAGTTAGTGCACTACACACCAGCATGCAGGGATTCAAAATTATCAAGCTGACTGTAGTAAGTTACCCCTCTTACACCTTCCCAAGTCTCCCCCACACCCAAAAGTTTTCCTACTTATATCGAATTTTTTCATCCATGTCTTGAGGTGGCTCTTCGATAATAAATGAAACTAAGTCTTCCAAACATTCTGACTTCAGTAGAAACTCTATAAGTTTGCGATTCTGAGCCTTGCACTCTTGCAGAACATCCTCTTCATCCATCAATTCCTTCAGTGTTACATCTTCTCTCTCTAGAAGTGTATCTATGTGGGATGACGAATGGAGATCAAATTTCCAAAACATGCTGGTCTGGATAAGAACAACATACACAAATCATTAAGTTTAGAAATCCAGTTAAGTTGTATTTGTCTTAAACACTTCCCAGTAGTATTCCATAGCTTCTAACCCCAAAGGTATCTGCATGCAGAGAAATTATCTAGAACTCAAATGAGACAACAGTAGAGATGCTGACAATCAAAAGCTACAAAATCAGGCTTGATTAAAGATGAGTGAATACTCCATAATAACTTTTGTACTCTAACATCCAAATAAAGTTACACAGCTCCTTACATGCAAGGAATGTGCTAATCTGCATAAAAGATAAAAAGGATAACCTACAGTTTTCAATTTTTTGATTTTGCTCTTCCTAACTTTTTTTTTTTAATCTATGCAAAAAGTCTCAGATTCAGAACACCCTACTCAGCAACTAGAGCTGGGAGAATATAAAACAGGCACTGGATAAATGCACTAGAGTACCACCCCTACTATTGAAGAAAACACCTATAAAGGTCAAGGAATTATAATAATTTTAACTTGCAGGCAGCACACAAAGTGCTGAAGCTAATTTCAACACAGGACCTACTCTCTCATTGTACCTCCCTCCACAAACTAGACACAGGAGAAAGAAGAAGGGACAATAAAATATCTCATGCAAACATGGGAAAGGGCAGTGGCCCCAAGCACTGAAACACTGTGAAAGGCAATAGCAGAAATAGATAAGGATGATCAATTTCACCTTTCTGTATAATACTTTGGCACCTCTGTGTTACATCAGTTGCTCTAAGATACCTTGCATGCAGTTGCTATTGAGACAACTGTGCTACCAGAAAATATTATTTCAGTCTAAAATAGATCAAATAAACTCCTACTTTCACCTCTCATTAAACTCAACATAAGCATTCACTCCATTCCCCCCTCTTCAAAACAAGGCTTTTACATGACTTTTAACCTCTGACACAGTATCACTGGTCTTATGTGAATGCTGATTTTAAGTGTATTGAAAGAGATATTAGAGAACAGTAAGTGAAACTTTTCTTTCAGGGTTTTGAACAGTACTCAGAGGTTTTGGAGCATGTCCAGAGAAGGGCAACTAAGCTAGTGAAGGGCCTAGAGTACAAGTCTTGAGAGGAGCAGCTGATGGACCTGGGGTTGTTCAGCCTGGAAAGAAGGTGGCTCAGGGGAGACCTTTTCACTCTTAACACCTCCCTGACAGGAGGTTGAAACCAGGTGGGGTCAAGCTCTTCTGCCAGCTAACAAGCAATAGAACAAGAGGAAATGGCCTGAAGTTGCACCAGGGGAGGTTTAGGTTGGACATTAGGAAAACTATCTTCCCTGGAAGGGTTTTCAAGCCCTGGAACAGGCTGCCCAGAGCAGTGGTGGAGTCCCCATCCCTGGAGGGATTTAAAAGCCATGGAGATGTAGTGCTGAGGGACATGGTTTAGGGGTGACCTGGCAGCACTGGGGTAATGGTTGGACTCAGTGATCTTAAAGGACTCTTCCAACCTAAATGATTCTATACTTGGTTAAATAATGAAAGACAAACTCCTTTTAGTCCTTTAGTAACTGCCTTCCAAGTGTGAAGGATTAATTCCATATGTTAATTACTGCTGTGTATTAGTGACAGCATCAGCTGCGAGGACGTGTAGTTACCACAGAAAATGTAGGTGAATTCTTGCTATCTTAGCAAGAACTCTTGTGTAAGCTGCAGGTTGTACGCAGAAGCAAGCTTAAAAAAAATAATCAAACTATGCTTTTGTCATACAACTCTTATAAAAACTTAACAAAACCAGAAATATTTAATTCTTCTGTAAACTAAGAGGTGAAGTTTTAAGCATTTATTTCCAAGTTAAAATGTATTCAGCATGCACACTACAGCTACTTAGAACTGTCAAGTGTCAAATTTAGTACTTGAGCAGTTTAGAAAACACATACATGTCCATGGATCCAGCAAGACTCTTATGACTAATTAGCAAGACTTGCAAAATTTGGCATAAATATTGGAAAGGCTGGTATACTCACTATGGAGAGCTTTTCGGGTTTTCCTTGTTGCTTTACCATTACACCATGATCACTTAATACCACCTTACTTTGTTTAGCCTTTTGTCAGAAGTTGTAAGCGTACAAAACTGCCCCTACATTACATAGCTTTCTGTATAAAGATAGGGAGTCAAAATCAATCAGGAAAAGGCAGAGATAATTTCAAGTGCAGTATCAGTATTTACAATCATCTGAGATTCCATGAAGAATTCAAGAGGTTAAAAAAAGAAAAAAATATTTTCTACTAAAAGTATTAGTAAACTTAGAAGCAGGGTTCAAAACACATGATCTCAAAAATTAGGTTAAATCAAATTATACAAAGTTGTTATTAAAAACACTAGCTTATGGGTATTCAGACTCAACACAGACCTATTGTAAGCAAGAGAAACTAGTGCATTATTAAAGTCACATGATCTTTTTGTTAGGAGGTGGGGTTTTTTTAAGCCTCTAGAAAGCAGATCAAATCCCTCCTCTTGCCCCAATTACTGAAAGTAGCATCTTTCTAAGTATCACTATCAATGCTTATTCCAGATGTAAATCCCTCTTCAGTAATTAAAGCTCATTTCAGTAGTTTCAGTGCATTTCTCAGTTACTTATTTCAAGAGAAATTCAACAATGGAAAATAGCAACAACAACCAAAAAAAAAAAAAAAAAAAAGGCAAAAAAAAAAAAAAAAAGGCATACTACTGCAAACATGTTACTGTGTTATTTCACAAACTTTCTCCCAGGCAAGCTCTTTTAGGGGTGCTCAACATGTCAGGTGCCGGCCAGAGATTATTCCATCACTTTTCAACAGGAGCCCAGGTCCTTTGAAATAAGGAAAAATAAACAACATAAAATGTGCCAAAAAGAAAGTTCAGGAACTCTGAAGATAATTTTCTTAGGCATTATCATGGATGATAATTGAGCCAACAACAGCTCTAAATGGAAGCTTTAAAAAGATTTTGTTATTCTTCCCACAACCTCGTGTTCTACCCTCCCTCCCAAAAGCTACCAATTCTGAAACTTTTAATTATCTTCATGTTTTTTCAAATTTCAGTCCTGTTAAGAGATTATAGGCCTTATGTCCACAAATCAAGAGTGCTCCTCCCAAAATTTCACTATCTGCAAATTTACAACAAATTCCATAGGTCAATCAGGTTGCGTTACTTTCAATCATCACAACATTGGATTCAATGCAAGATGCAGAAGACTGCCAAATATGAGACATGCTCAAGATGAGATGCTACAAGAAGCAAAATAATCCAGAGTAATACTAAAAAAAAAACCTCAGATGTGGAAAGAAAAATTGTGTTACGAGTTGGTAAAGCCACTGCAGATACTTGCCTTTTGTCAACATGTCAACATTCATGTCAACAGCACGTCTCAAAGTTTACATCAACTTGCGGATGTACAAGTTATGACAATCTGAGATCCTGAGGAACACCCAGCATTCAGAAAAATATTGCTTTGTTTTCTTAGTTGATATTGTGAAGTGATTCTTCTCTGAATGAATGCTAAAATAACAGTCCATGTAATAAACAGAGGACTTGGAATGCAAAAGAAAAGAAAGCAGTTCACCAAGATTAAGCCTCCTGTCAACTGCTCTGAGCTACAGGTAACTGGAATTCTCAGTGAAATTGTTTGCTAAAGGGAAGAAATAAAGCTTAGAAATGATCCTTTCGGATGAGGAAAAAACCAAACAAAAATCCCCAAAGTCTTCTGTCTAGTACAGCTACTCCATTTAAAATAATAATAAATAAACTCCAGTTTATTTTGTTTAACAGTAACTAGTCTGAGATTCCTTTTAAAGGCCAAATGCTTAATTTGCATCTCAGAAAAATTGGTAACGATTGCATCAATAAGTTTGTCTGCAGCTTGGAGTGACACAGCCATCAAAAACTTTCCTGAATACAGAGATTCCTGTTTTCGAGCTACATGACAAAGACATCAATTCCAGTCAGACAAGCATATAGCTTAATTCTGGTCAATGTCTTCAGTATTGAACCATTCACAAAACTAACTTGTTACTTTAAACCATTCAGATGTCACTTCGGTAACTATTAAAGCACACTGTTCATTTAAGTTACACTTTTAAGCATCATACTTAAATAAAACTAAATTGAGAAACATACTTTGCAAGGAGTTACTTCCCACTTGGTACCTTATGCACCTAACAGTTTAAGTATTGGTAGCTACAAGCAGATAGGGAAATCTAGACCAGTGCAGAAAGAAAACCAGAAGGACCTCAGCTGGCCAGCCAAAGACTGTTTTGCCTGACAGCTGGGTGTTAAAAGCATAGACACAGAGCTTCCAGTAGGAACTTCAGATTTTACAGCAATACCCAGTTTCAGTTTTCAAGCAAGAAAAGCTTTAAATATATATATATATAAATAAAATTAGCATCAAGCTGAAGATTCTGTAATACGAGTCTGAGAAATTCTGTAGAGTTACAACATGAATTGCCTTTAAAAAAAATGAACTGTGTCAATTCTATGTACCGTTATATTTTCTTATAAGTTCCAGTGCACAATGAAAAACAATAATGTTATTCCTGCTCCAACAAACTTTTTCCATAATTGAAACACAGACTAAATTATGTCACCTCCTTCAGCAAAACAGGTTTTTACAGCAGTATAGCAACAAGCAAAAGACAAATTAGTTGCTGAATGCAAAGGGAGCAATCACCCAAGGAGACCTTGGCATCACCACAGGCATTCAAGGTCCTTAGATTTCTTAACAATAAAAGCACTTCCAATGCAAATACAGCACTGCCTTCTAAAAAATACAAAAGGTAAATAAGTTCAGGAATGACAGAGTAATGATAAATTCTTACACTTTTATCATTAGAAGAGAATCAACCAACATTTTTAAGACCTTTAAATGCATTAAGTGATTACTTTAAAACACTAAGCATGCCCTTCTCCAGTTTCACATAACCTTGACCAGTTAGTCCCTATGCATATTTAATTAGGTTCCAGTTTGGGCTTTTTCCTTTCTCCAAACAATGGACAGTGATTAGACATCATACCAGCATTTATAAAGTGCTTCTTTTGACACTGAAAGTGGACCATCTGGTCCAGACAAAGCTAAGCAGGAGCACACGTCTGAGGACATTTTAGAGCTACACAGAATTCCCAGTCAGCCAAACTGCCAGAGATATTCTAGTGACTACTTTTGAAACCGCTTATTTCACTCAGTCAGAACATCATGCACTGGATACCTACTGTCTGCAACTGCCCGGCCTTTGCAGGCTGAGACACAATTCCTCCAGGTATTAAATGTCTCAAGACTTTTTACCAGGGGAAAATGATGCACTTGTACATTTAGTCTGGAATCGAGGGGAAAAAAAAATAAAATCACAAAATAATAAAGGCACCTACAAACAAAATAATAAGACACCTACATTCTAGCTGGAAGATCTGGACCCAGAAAGTTCTTTTCAGTGAAGTAATGATAATTTATAGCAATACACAGCTATGCTCTAACTGAATTCCCTACTTTTCCACTTGGTGGATGCAAGAATCTCTCATGTACAGCAACACATTTACATTGCTGCTTCTGCATTAAGAGTTGGGGGGGGGGATAAAGAATTTTTTTATCTTCTATCCCATTACATAGTATGTTTTCTTTAAAAGTGCAAAAGCTGCTCTCAAGTATTCCTTAGTTTAATTTCAAAATAATTCAAATAATAGAGACCTTACTTATCCAATAACCTATTTTAAAATAAATTTCAATTAAAGCAGTGAAATTTGTTATTAGCAGGAAAGTCCATGGGGCCGCATGGGATCCACCCTTGAGCACTGAGGGAGCTGGCAGACGATCTCATCAAGCCTCTCTCCATCATTTAACAACAGTCTTGGCTAACAGGGGAGGTCCCAGATGACTGAAGGCTTGCCAATGTGATGCTCATCTACAAGGGCCAGAAGGAGGATCAGGGAACTACAGGCCTGTCAGCCTGACCTTGGTACCCAGAAAAAGAGGTTCATCTTGAGTGAGTTTCACATGGCAAGCATCAGGCTCAGCCAGCATGGGTTCAGGAAAGGCAGGTCCTGCTTGACCACCCTGATCTCCTTCTATGACCAAGTGACCTGCCTAGTGGATGAGGGAAAGGCTGTGGATGTTTGTCTACCTGGATTTCAGTAAAGCCTTTGACACCATCTCCCATAGCATCCTCCTAGAGAAGCTGGCAGCTCATAGCATAGACAGGTGTAGTCTTCACTGGGTTAAAAACTGTCTGGCCATCTGGGCCCCAAGATTCTAGTGAATGGAGTTAAATCCAGTTGGCAGCTGGTCACCAGCAGTGTTCCTCAGGGCTGGTCTTGTTCAATATCTTTATCAATGATCTAGATGAGGAGATTGAGTGCTTCCTCAAAAAGTTTGCAGACAACACCAAATTGGGTATGTGTCTATCACTCTGCTTGAGGAAGGACCTGAACAAGTTGAATTGATGGGTCAAGGACAGTTATATGAGGTTTAACAAGGCCAGGTGCAGAGTCCTGCATTTTGGTCACAACCACCTCCTGTAGAGCTACAGGCTTGGGGAAGACTGTCTGGAAAGCTGTAGGGCAGAAAAGGACATGGGGGTGCTGGCCAACACCCAGCTGAACATAAGCCAGCAGTATGCCCAGGTGGCCAAGGCCAACAGCACCCTAGCCTTTATCAGAAATAGCATGGCCAGCAGGACTAGGGGAGTGATTGTGCCCCTGTACTTGGCACTGGTGAGGCCACAGGTCAGGTACTGCATTCAGTTCTGGGCCCCTCACCACAAGACAGACATTGAGTTGCTGGAGTAAGTTTGGAGAAAGGTAACCACACTGGTGAGGGGTCTGAAGAACAAGGCCTGTGAGGAGAGGCTGAGGGAACTGTGATTGTTTAGTTTGGAGAAGGTTCAGGGGAGATCTTATCACTCTCGACTACTACCTGAAAGGAAGTTGTAGTGAGGTAGGTGCTGCCTCCTCTCTCAAGTAAATCAAGGCAGGACTAGAGGAAAGGGCCTGAAGTTGCACCAGAGAAGGTTTACATGAGATATTAGGAAGAATTTCTTTACTGAAAAAGTAGTAAGGTGCTGGAACAGGCTGCCCATGGCAGCGGTGGAATTGCCATCCCTGGAGGTAGTCAAAAAACGTGTGGACAGAGTACTTCAGGACATGCTCTATTAGGATGGTGAGGTGGTTTATTTTTTATTTATTTTGTTGTCATTGGACACCATGATCTTAGAGGTCTTTTCCAACCATGACAATTCTCTGATTCTGTGAAGATGAAAGTTACTGTTTCAAGTCCCTACACTGAACCATATTATTTGACATTACATCCAGCAACCCAGTAATAAACCCCCCCCCCCCAATACTAAAAGCATTAACGAAGAAGAACTTTCATGGTACAGTTTCGGTACTTCTTAAACAAGATGCAAGATCAATTTGACACAGAATAAAAATCTCATGTGAACATGAAGTAAGATGTAGCTGTCTCTCTAGTGTCAGAACAGCCTGTTTGGGCCATGAATGTGAGCCCAAGTAGAAAGAATTCATTTCTTGAGAAATACTCCATTGCTTACACTAACAATTAGACTTTTGTTAATAAAAGCTAGCGAAGGCTCAAAGAAACTTTGTGGAGGAGGGAGCCAACAGATGGTTTGAAATCAAAAGGAATGAAATGGAACACAAAATACGCACGCTTTTACCACAACAATTCAATACATACTGCACCCATATTTCAAATACTGCGCACAGTCCTAGCCCTCGCATTTTCGAAATGATGCGGCAAACTATGGCAGACACTGAAAGGGAAACAAAAATCAATCAACACCTCTTCTGTGGGGCATAGGGAGACCTCGTGCAGGCTGGCTGCACTTTCCTTTCCCACTGGCAGAATGTCCCCGTTCTTAACCTCTTTCAGCCACTGTCAGGCACAAGAGGCTGAGCTACTTGCAGGGAGTCAGGTCCATGGGGGTCATTGAGACCTCCAGTCTTTCTGTAACACTGCTGCCCTTATCTTATCCCAAGGAGCTCAAGCATGGGATGGGGGCAGAGATGGAGCCCGGGCACATGAGGGGAGGTAGAAGGCAGTCCCTGTGCCCAAGAGGCAGCAGAAAGGCACAGGGGAGCAATCCCCAGGAAAGGGGCCCTTAGCCCCCCCCAACCCTCCTCCCACACAATGGCATCTTTCACGCCACAGCCCCACCCCCCCAGCCACCATATATGGCCACATGCATCACCACCACAGTGGCCTCCTGATGCCACAAGCCACCTCACTGCCTTGTTCTGGGACCTATAAACATAAGGACCCCAGCAGCTGGCCCACAATTCACTGGGCTTCAAGGCCCTTAGATTCCAAGGATGACTGGTACAAAGAGGTCCCACAGCAGCAAGATAAGTGCCCACTTTTGCATGAGAAGGCAGATAGGTAGTTGCAGGAGACACAGTGTCTCCCCTCTGATGATGTCTCCTTCCTCCATCAGACACACAGTAGCAATGGCCACCACTCATACACTGATGGTGTGGAACCATGCAAGATCAAGAACCATTGGGAGTGGGTCTATCTCCAGCATAGCCCCCCAGCATCACTACACCATGACAGGACTCCCGTCTACAGCACCATCAAAACAAAGCATCATAAGGAGCACCTGGACAGTACCCTACCATCAGCCCAGCCTTTGCATTTGGCATTAGCTGGAGGCCCAGCCTCCCTTACTAGTACACTAGCTGCAATTCTGTCTAGGTTAGAACTAGAGATATGTACTTTTTAATTAACATACAGATAATATAAGCATCATGTGCATATACACACACACTCCCCCCCCCCCATTATGACTGAGTGCCCAAATGATCAACTGCTTTGACATGCTGGAGTACACAAGTCCAAACTAGTTAATGTTTACTCAAAAGATACCAATCCCTCAAAAGTCAAGGTCATAACCATTCAGCAGAAGTACAAGAATCAGCCGAAATCTACAGTTTGCAAAAAAGTTACAAGAGCAATTCAGTTTTATACCACAAAACAAGTGTATTCTCATCAATTTCTACACTACCTCAAACCATGGGTTAATAACTGTTAATAAATATAGATCTTAATTACCTGCAATAACTACAAATTAGACAGTGATCTCTCCACCCCAAATAGAAAAGATTAATAATTTTCTAGTAATTCCACCTCAACAGCCAAATATTTACCCATTTAAAATATTTACTTGTCACAGAATTCAGTTATCTTCATTTCCATTTTGAAGATATTTGGGAGAATTGAAAATGTGAAGAATATATCTATGCGCTGAGAAACACAGATAGTTTCGAAACACTACAAAGAGCAGGTTAAACAAGGCATAGCTACCCAGAAAACCATTTTACACTGAGGCATGCAGTTTAGTACCAAAAATTCGATTGCAGAAGACAGTATTACTGTACTTCAATATAAGAACCTATAGTGCTGAACATCAGTCATACCTAATATATGTCAGTTCATGAACACATTTGCTTTGAAACTCTTCCAAAGAATTGGAGGCTGGGCAGCAGATACACCTCCTGGCACAAAACGAAAACACTTTAAAATATGTTCCCTGTAAAACAAATAGAATAACCACAATAGTGTGTCTAGATGACCCTTGACTGTTACTGTAAGACCAAAGCAATGCAGACAAAGAAGATCGTGCAACAGCAGCAGGGTGGGTTAAAAGACAAAGTTAGACAGCCAGCTAGAAAGTAGCCTGCAAAGAAAGGGAAAGAATGGCCACAAAGTCTGAACTGTAGAAGGAAAAGCAGCTTACAAGGTGGTAAATGAGAACCTGCAGAAATCAGATAAATATGCCTTTCGTGGACATCAGTGACATGATAAAGCATTGAGGACCCACTTAAAATTTAAGATAAAGTTTTATAGATGAAGCTAAATCTACTGCTGTAGGTGAAGTTTAATAGTTTCTTACCTGTTAAACACAAAAGTTTTTTAAAAGTAAAAAGACAGAACGATTTGTATTCTCTTGGGCTCCTTGCCCATTACAGGGTATTCTGGCAACAGCAAAAAAATCTTTCAATCTACAGTATTAGCAGATTAGCAGGACTGAATTAGGAATTAGATGAAGCAGATTTCTTCCTACAACGACAAAAAAAAAATTTATAATTTAATACTGTTAACAGGTTCTATTTAATTACTCATCAACTGCATGAATACTAAGCATTGCTTTGCAGGGAATAAGACGTGAACTGAAGAAGGAAACAACTTGCTTGAAGAAAAGCATCAGTTCAGGGCAGCATACTCCAAGAATAAATTCTAAAGCAACTTGTCATCTGAAAAGCTTACTTATTTTTAAACCAACTTTAAACAAACTCCCTTTTACTTTTGGGAGACAAAGAAACTTCATTGCCTCACTGAAATAAAACTGTCCTTATAATCTGCACTTGACTGTGGAATCTAACATGAATCCAGACTTCTTTTTTTTAATTATCTATGAGCACTTTCATATTAAGTAACATCTTCATATCTAGATGATTTGAAATACCCATTACTAGAGTTTTTTTATAGCAGTCTTTTCTATCCTTATGACTATTCCCTTAATATATTAACATCTGATTTATATCCACAAGCCTGCACTGAAACAAATGTATAAGAATTAAGAATGCCAATCATTTTGGCATAAATATGTATAAAGAATTCAACCAGTTTCAATTTGAAATCAGTTTAACAGTAAACATACAGACTTAAAGTAAACCAGCTGGGTTAAGACAGCATTCAGTCCCCTAAAAATCATTAAGACAACCTCTGCTTTTCATAGTTTAAATCCTTCCATGTAAAGAGCTTAACTGGATATCCATAACTGGCTTCAGAGTGACACTTACCTGCCTGTGCTCTGGTCAACACCAAATCAGCAAGAAAAAAAAGCATCCTAACAATTGATGCTTCTTCCTGATGCAGCTGTTTCTGGCACTTGTAAGATGAATTTCTAGTACAAAAATTCACCATCCCTTTCCACCAGTTAGAGAGCTTTTTTGATTTTGCTTTTTTACCGAGGTATCAAGCAAGACAAGACTTTTTGTTTCGTTTTGGAAAACAAGTAATATTTTTTAAGGAAAAAAAAAATACTGAATTTACTAGTAACTAAGGAGGATAGTAAATATAGCATGTTTATTAATTCATATCAATGACTACCTACTATTTGGCTGACAAGCGCTGGTATCAAGAGTTTGTCACAAATATATCTTCACCTAAAAAAAAAAAACCAAACGCAACAAAAACCAAACCAAACCCACAACCAAACCACATACACCTCAAAAGCATTTCAGGCATTCTGCCAAGAATTACTTAACTTTACACTTTCCATGTTAAGGATAAGAAGCTGTGTCTTCAAAGCTATTTCTTGATCTTTGCAGATGATTTGATAGCCTCTGCCAACCTAAAGATACATTCTACAAATGAACTCCTCTTGAGCTAAAAGAAACTCTTGCATTCTAGTTGAACAATCACCCCAGAGAAGTGTTTTTTTCTTAGCTGAGTTGTGGTTTCAAATACCATGTCATTTGTTATCTCCAACAGTTCTGGAACGTTTGCATTTTATTTACAACAACACAAAGACTCCAAAATGTACACATATACTAAACAGAACTTTCTCTAAGGCTATTTTAGCAATTTGCTAGGGTGGAGACAGATGAAGGGCAGAGAAATCAGTGTGTCAGATCTAGTCCAGAATTCTAATTTGTGAACTACTAGTTCACAAAAAAACACATCTGCATGATAGCCAAGGCAACTTTTAAACAACCTAAGGGGCTCATTTAAGCTAGGATGTAAACTTTGAATGCCTGGCTATCAGTTCAAAAAACCTTGCTAGAGGGCATATTTAAATGCTGAAATATCACCATCCACACTCAGAATGAGGACCAGGATTCCATCCAGCCTCTGACAGGAGTGCTATAGGAGCCTTAAGTTGTCTATGCAAAGAAGATCTGCACTACCCCTTGCTGTGCAGTCTCCTTCAGCTGGCTCCCCAACACTGGTCATACAACTACACAGTCATTTCCGAGTGAAAAACCATACTCTAGGAGGTGACAAATACAGTGGGTGGATAAAGAAGGGAAGGAGGTTTTTTTGCTGTGTCCACATACTGGAACAGCTCAATCACCAGGGCCAGCACGGCCAAGGAACAGGGAACACACCACTGGGTAACCAGGATTTATCTCTTCCATCTTTCACCCAAATTATATCACCGTAGGCCTACTGCAAGATAATAGAGAAAAGTTCTCCTGAATCTGATGATAAAAAAGAACAAGACATATACGGTTCAATTTGGACAATTAATCAGTTCTGCTATTGTCTTAACCACCTGATAATCTGCAAGTGTAAACGAGTCCTTCATTCCTGCACTACTGCTATGGAAATGTAAAAGTCAGTAATGCTGACTAACTCATTAACACACTTGTTTCCTTTAAACATTTAAGGAAAAGCTATTGTAAGTTAAGGAGACAGCCTTAAAATTAGTTATATGAATTTTAGCAGAGTTATATTTTTCTTATATATTTATTCTATTCTGTTCCAGTTAGTACTTAGAAAAACTGTGTACATTTGAATTTATTCCCACTCACCCCC
>JANHGN010002774.1:0-51471 GCA_024605025.1 Megaceryle maxima
TTCCCCTTTGGGGAGGGAGGGGGGTTAACAGAGAGCGTCTGTTAGGTCTAAGGGGCTGCCCTGACCCTAAACCGTGATACCTCCTGTACTAGGCTTCCCGCTATTTCTGCCTCATTACCACACAAGATCCTTATGCATCCTATATGTAAATAAGCTATTTCAATAAGATACATAACACTGCATCAATCACAGGATGCCAAGATTCCCTACTTCAACCATTTTTAGTAAAAAAGTTGCAGAGGCAGAAGACAAACAACTCTCTCAGAGGACACACCACTAAGCCTATCTTCTCCCCTTTCTGACATTTTATAGTCCCTTTTCCCAGGTGCCAAACTGCTAGTGAGGGTATACCTGGGTGAGAGTTGAGAATTTTCTCAGCAGCAGCCTTTAATCAAAAAAACCATTCTTGCTGAGAGGGCCTGACCCACCCATTAACTTCTCCTGCAAGATGCCATTTTATTATACTACCCATGAAACACAATCCCTGGGGAGGGAAGTGGAGAAGAAAATGCTGCACCAACAGGGTAACAAATTACTTTTCCTTTGTCCCTGGCTGCCGATCCTCTAAAAAGCAGCTGAAAACAGAAACTCAGCTGGGAAGGCAGGAACAAATCCTTTGTTTGTTGAGAGTGTGGCATCAGGTGGCTTCTAATGGCCATGGGAAACTGCTCATGATCCAATGAGGCAGGTTTGGGCCAAAGGACTAGGAAGCATTCACCAGTGACCTATCCTTCCCAGATGCTGCACACACTTGGCTTTTTCTACCCCTGATGACAACAGGACAGTCCCTGCAGCTTTAGAAGAGGGCAACCTTCCTCCCTTCAACTACTGAATATCTGCCAACAGCAACTTTGAGATGTCATCCTGATGAGCTGTGTCTGTGCTCCAAGAGGTGCTGCACAAAGTCATGGAGGGGATTTTAAAAACAGATACTTTTTGGGAGCACCCAGGTCTCAAAAAAAAAGGGTCAGCCAAATTAACTTCTATACTGTCACAAAAATACTATTTATTTTTTAAATAGCCAAATCAATTTAAACCAGAAAAAAAGAATAAAACACTGCAGCAGTAATTCTGACATGGCCAAAGACCCCAGTACAGATAATACAATGTCTGGAGCATGATGTAAAGACAAGAGCAAAGCCAGATACGGGTCATTTTTATATTTTTTTTCAGCTGCAGCATTTGGATAGGAGAAATAACAGCCTCCTTCTAAGAGCCCTTCAGGGGGACTTCTTGTCATGGGTCAACATGGCACTCACAGAAGCTTTCAAAGACCATGGCTGCATAAAAGTATTTTGAATTTGCCTTTTCTTCTGTGCATGTGACTCATTAACTGCTTACTTAGAGATAAATATGCAGGGGTTTTTTTTCTTTTTTTTATTTTAAATACCATCTTTTATCAATTGGGAAAACAGTATTTCAGAATGATGAGATTAGGTTAGTGATGAAAAGTAAATGCATTTAAGACCTTGCTCAGGCCTGCACCTCCTGCAACACAAAATGACAGGACTTTGACAAAGATACCACAGTGTAGGTTCCCAGATAAAGTGGAGTGATTTTACCTGATTTGTCTTTTGTTTGCTCAACACAAAGTCCACTGCCTGGCCTGGATCATAAAATGAATAAGAAATTCCATTATGAACCATACAATACCAGCAGGAACAGAGAAAGCTGAAAACTGCGTGACTGTTTAATATTAAAAAAAAAAAAAAAAAAAGAAAAAAAGAAAGAAAAACAAAACAAAACCAAATACCACTTTCCTATTCTCTTGTATTTATTTTCTGGTGATTTTCTAAAGCTGAGACCTCCCTCAGGCTGCCCAGACTGACAATCCCTTCAATGCTGCCCTATTAATAGGAACAGCCTCACAACCAAACCCACAGAAATCAAAAGAGTCCACTGACTAATAATTAGAATGGGTCAGACCCTCATTACAGATTTCTGCCCCATCCATACTGACAGGTCACCCACTGAAAGAGCCCTTGTACAACGCTCTTCATTAATTCAGTGCAAAGTGGGTCGAATAACATGAGACAATTGAAAATGATGTGGTCATGAAAAAACTGCCTGGGCATTTGAGGATTCAATCACATCTATTGGAAAACTGAAATTAACAATAAAAACATGACCCTCTCCAAAGACTTTCATTTTTTCTGCACAAACCTGGGAGCTTTCAGTTCCCAGATAAGGTATTGACTATTTTTGGATGAAACTCATGATCATTTATTGCTAAAACTCTACTTCAACTATTAAAATTAAAATACATCAAATAGAAAGCTAGGTCAGAGCAAAGCACTTCAAGTCAGCTAATTGTCTGTTAGGTGAGAAAGGAGCACCACATTATAACTCTTTAGTAAAATCCTACCTTTAAATCAGACTGAGAAGGTAGCTCACTGGTTCCTGCTGCTTTCCTATGGTGAAACAAGAGATGTTAATGCCAATAGTACCAAAAGGTGCTACCAGGAGCTCTGAAAGGGATGGTAAGATAGTTGATGTTGGTATTGAGTTCAGTGACTCCAGAAGGATATTGTGTCAGGGCACTAATAAGTAATTCCTAGATTTCATAAATAATTATCAGATGCTTTCTGCCTTAAGTCAAGTCCCTGGAGAAGTCACCATACATACCCAGAGACAGATGTTTACTATGAAATTTTTCTGCCTGTACCCCATATCTTCTCTCTCCAGCAACTACTGATGACTTTGCAGACACATCCCCAGCAAGCACTGGAAACCCCCTACAAGGGGAGAATGCTCCAGCATATCCTCCAGAGCTTCTACACAGCAGGGTCTTCCAGACTGCCCAGAGCAGTGCTTAGGCATCCCAAAACCCCACCTTGCACACAAAAGCCTTTGCAGTACAGCTGAGGAAAGGCCTCCAAATAATCACCCTATACCATACTTACCTGTTCCATCACCTCCCAGTGTCTTGCTCCACAGCCTTGAGTAAGGCTCACTGCCTGACCAGTGCTTTCCATGGACAGTAGGGAAGCAAACCCAAGAGCTGAACCCCTACACTAGCTCTCTTCTGCTCTCCCAAGATCCATGTGTACCTAGAAGCTCACAAGAGCTAGAGAAACTAGTATCTCCCTATATAAGCTTGGTCCACCTGGACAGCATTATGTAGCACAGCTGACTCCAAAGACTTCAGGACCAGAACATTCTGATTTCCATGTCTTGCAGGCCCTCTCCATCACCTCCCTGCAGCCTGACTAAGGGCTGAGATACCTTGAAGTCTCACCTGTTGCTTGTACAAACATCACAGAACTACTGCTATTACTACCGGTTTAAAAACCAACCAACCAACCAAAACAAAACAAACAAACAAAAACCCAACAAAAGAACACATATTGTCTATCCCCACTTGCATAATAATCTGTGGGGAAAAAAAAGGCCATTGTCATTGCTGCTCAAAGAAAAGCACTTGCCTCAGCAGATTTGTACAGGAGGGGAGGGGAAGGAGTTTGTCTTGTTGCTCAGCCTGGATTACTTTGAAAGGTAACACTGAAGCAGGCAATGTTGCCAATGATATCCCTCAAGCAGCAGCACCCCTCTGCCATTGTCAGTTGGTTCTCCACAGATCTCAGCCTTCCTTAAGAAGGACACCCCCACCATGCCCCTTCAATGGATGTCTGTAAGCATGGTGATGTGTCCATTCCTGCAGTACATGCCACTCTGGGACAACCCACCTTCTTCTCAGCAGTATTTTGAACACATTCATGAGTGTGTTCCTTGCCATTCAAGGCTGTGTGGGAGCTCAGCACCAGGCTAATCAGGGCTCTGGGCAAAACAGTCAGTATCTGGCTGGCAATACTAAAGAGACCTTGGTGAAGGACACAATAGGGACAGCACAAAGCTCCACTCTGGTTTTAGCTGGGGACCTGTTTTCTGTCCTTGGGACACTGTGGTACTTCACCATCAACATCATTGCACAGGTTATCCATGAATGAGAAACACACACCATAACCAAAGAGCCAAGTGGCTAAAGCCTCTCTGGTATAGAAGATGGTTGCTGAAATATCAATATGGGGAAGCCTGGCAGATCGATTGTAGTATATCACACTACTTCAAATCCACCACAGCTTCCCTGAGAAGAGCAGGGAGTTGGCTTCAATGATCTTTATGGTTCCCTTACAACATGAGATCTTCTGTTTTTATGGGCAGACAGAGGAGGCGGGTGCAGTTGCACCAGCAATGTGTGGAGCATGCTTGCATAACACAGGTGTTCTTGGAGTGGGGTGATCCAGACCACACCAGAGGTTCCTACATTGGGATGGATCAAGCACTCCTGCAGTTTACTCATGGCAGACTATGATGCTCTCAGGAAGCTGAACAAGTTGTTTCAAACCTCTCCACAGGGACAGGCTGAGGGAGTTGGCATTGTTCAGCCTGGAGAAGAGAAGGCTCTGGGGAGACCTTCTTGAGGCCTTCCAGTATCTGAAGGGGGCCTGAGGAGGGACTTTTTACAAGGCTTGTAGTGATGGACGAGGGGTAATAGCTTCACACAAAACCCTCTGACATGGCTGCACTTGCTGTATGCTCTGCTGTTCTCCAAAAATCAGCATAATGAGCTGCCCAGCTGCCTGCTGCTCTGAAGCACCCTCCAACCTCCCCACTCCAAGAACAACACCACAACCAGAGTAGCATCCTTCACTTTGGAGAAGGACAACTGACCAGACGTGGCTTCTGCAAAATCTCTCCTCCTCAAAGACAGTACTTAACAACATAAAGAAGAATGTACAGGAGTAAGAAAAGGGCTAGTGGCCTGAGAAATTGGCCAAAAGTCTCTCAAATCTTACTTTGGCTCCTGCCACTGTTACCTCTAAAAATTTAGCAAAACGTTCTAACTTCTATTTCTCTATATGTCAAAAGGAATGAGATTTGTCTTCTGGGAAGTTCCTCAAGTCAGATGCACAACACAGAACAAAGTATTGTTACTTGGGTTTTTATTACTGCTTCTTCTGAATACTGATCTTTTTTTCCTTTTTTAAATTAACATGCAAAAGCCGCGCTTAAAAAGTCCATGTCATGTAGGCAAGTCCACTGAAGATGCTATGAAGATGCCAGTAGGAGATGGAAGCATGAGGATTTATGGAGAAGATTGCTGTTAAATCCAAACAATCATAAATTAAGATGACCTCATTAAATCAACACAATAAGCAATTAAAAGACCACTTCATGTGTTCTGTTTTGGAGGAGAGCCTGTCAGAAGCATGGTGAAGAAGCATGCTGTAGAGAGCTTATCGGTCTTTACAACTACCTGAATGGAGGCTGGAGCAAGGAAGGGGACCTCCCTGGTGATGTGTGACAGGACCAGAGGGAATGGATGCAAGCTGTGCCAGGGGAGGTTTAGGTTGGATATTAGGAAACATTTATTCACCAAAAGGGTGTCCTGGTTTGAGTGAAAACAGAACTAATTCTGTTCAGTGATTTTACTTTTCAGTTCAGTTCTTCTAACAGAACTTTATGAAGTTTGCAGCCTGTTTTCACAGACAGTGTCTGCTGCAAGCAGTGGTAACACTCCATGGTCAGAGTTACTACTAAGGATTGATATGCAGACCAAGGCCACTGCTGGATCTTGTGTAGCACACTGGGGGGTGCAGGAAAGTGAAAGGCCACACCTGCAGGGAGGAGTGGACAGGGCAGGTGACCCCAAACTGACCAATGAGGGATTCCAGCCCATATACGTCATATTGGGTATAAAGCAGAGGGATCTGAAGGGTCTATAGGGCTTCTTATTCCCAGGCTCTTTTTCCCTCTTGGACTGCTTCCTCGGAGTATCCAAGGAGGACTCTGTCCATTCTGCCTTCAGTCCCATGTTCCTGAATCCAGTAGCAGAATCCATCTCCTGAACAGCTCCCATCTGCTGCAGGGCCCAGGCTGGGACCCCCTGTGCCTACTCTACAACATCAGTGGTGATGGTGATGTAATTACCATCAGGGGGGTTGGGTTCTATACTGGTTTTGTATATATTTGTACATATTCTATTTTATTTTTATTATTATTATTATCATTAAAGCTGTTCTAGTTTCCTTTTCTAATCACCAAGTCTCTCTCCCTTATTCCTTTTCTCTTCCCTTTTGGGGAGGGAGGGGGGTTAACAGAGAGCGTCTGTTACAGGTCTAAGGGGCCACCCTGACCCTAAACCGTGACACAAAGGCAGTGATTAGATGAGGAAGGATCCCTAATGTGGTTCACAATTAACCCAGATTGGCAGATTTATCATTGCTTAGTGAGTAACTGAAAGGAGTTGGTGGCAAATTTAATAGTAATGCAGACTATCTCTGTCCCACAAGTACTCCTTTATATCAGCTGCAGGCATTTTTTCTATGTATCTTTTGTTTATTTGTCTTTTAGCTATTAGCAACCAGTACTGTCACTAATGTTAGACAGGAAAAAAACCTCAAAGGACCTGGGTGGGCTGGAAAGTTACAGATTCAAAAGACTCCCTTCATATGTCAAACACATTTCTTTGTGCTCTAATAGCACTTGATTGGCTTTTTAGCATGGCCAGGACATACCTGCACTAACAAGGTGTCAGGAGGCCTCTGCAAATGGTTTCTGTAGAAAACCAGATCATCTCCACCACCACTCCAGACTCTGTGGGGATTCAGTGTACAGGACAAATTAATCTGTTTTATCCTTCACACTGTGAGAATACCCCCTTGTCTCCAGGGAAGTCTTTGGCAAATACTATTAGGTTCTCAAATTCCCTGAGTGGGCTAGCTGTTTTCAGGGGTAACCTTCTGCAATATTTGAGGCAGTGACTGGGGAATTAATCTTTTATACATGAAGAGATGAAGAATGTCTGCAAGGTCAGAATGTAAATAAGCAGCATTTATTTATCTCTTTTCCATCAACCCATTCATTCATCCTTTTTATATATTAATGAAGTATCAATAGATCTATTAAGAAAGAGTAAAACCACACTGAAGTTCCCTATGGCAGTGGCATTCTTATAGTTAGGAACTCTGAAACAATTTCATGAGCAACAGCCTCCAAAATACTCTGAAAAGCTACATACTTCTGGAGTTCTAATGAGTTAATGCTTATTCATCCATTTCTAATGTTACATACAGTGTAACTCCAGTTACTATAATGTCATATTATGTGAAAGACAAAAGCTCTGGAAGCAGATTTCCCTGCATGCATCTCACAGCAGCTATGTAAATTATATTTATAATATTCATGTTGATACTAGGTGAAACAAGAAGTATTTTATTACATTCTACAGGCAGAGATTTAACTTTTGCTGCAGAAGTTATTACCGAAAGTGTATGTGTCACTGATGAGAGGTTTAACAAGGCTAGTACATGAGAAGTGCAAGTTTTGTTCCATACCAAGTTTTGCTCGGCAGAGAGATTTGACATCTCTGCTGATGTCAGCTGCCATGCTAGACCCTTGTCATTTATAGAGAAAAACAACACCTCATTACAAAGGGTATAATTTTTTTCCTTTCTCTTTTAATCTCACCAATCTTACCCCACACTAACAGTCTCAGTGAATGGCACTTTGTTCAAAATGTACTGAATTGTGCTGGTTTGGGATCAAATGTCAATGTGACTAGAACAAGTTTGAAACTAACAACTAAAATATTTTGGTACATAATCTGAAAAGAATCATAAAACCTATGAAAGGACCTTTTGACCAGTATTGTAAGGATGGCTACTACTGCCTCCTTTACAGGGAATTAAAAGGTATTAGTATGATATCATGTACGTGTTAAATACATGCATTTTTATCTCTTTGGAATGTAGATCTCTGCAAAGCAGTTCCTTTTGTTTATATTGCTTCATACATACAATATTTATTTGTCTCAGAATATTGTATGTTGAGAACATTTTATGTGGAGTTGTTCAAGGAAGACACAAGTTAACACTAACAAAGATTATTGCAGTTGTAATTCTGCAAGTCCATTGAGTTTGCAGAGTTGCCAACCTGAAAATGACAATAACAAGCCACTTCTAATGGCATTCCTTAAAATTCTGTCTGGCTTGAGAGATTTCAGGGTAAGGTCTTCTCTGTGAAAACTAGTTTCCTTAAGCAGAAGTTCTGTGACCATTATTGTATGTATCCTACATGAAGATCCCCAGTACAAATATTAGCCTCACTGTGAAACTAGTCATTTCAGAGAGTAAATCAGGTTATTAACAATAAAGGATGGAAAAAAATATTTTTCTAGTTTGAGGAAAGTTTATCTTGTACAAGACAACACTAAATGGAAATCCAACTGTTATAGCTCCTCAAGCAAGCTCAATCTACATATTAGGAAAATGGATAACTTCATTTTAACTGCTTCTGATTTCATTATGGAGAGGTGGTACATTCTGCAAATCAGGAACTGCAGAGATGTGGTCATTAGTCATGGATTAGCCAGAGTATGTGCTTACACGTGTTGTTGAGCTAACAATGTTGTTGATCTGAGCTCAGAGCAAAGGCGACAGGACAGGATAGAGGACATGACAGGATATGGGACAGGACAAAGGCAGCATGTCTGATAATGATGGCTAAATGAAAAAATTAACTTCTCAAAGAGCGTATGAAGAAGATAAAAAAAATTCCTTCTTAATGGATGACAGGTTTTAGTGATTCCAGTTGCAACTCTGAACATGGAATACAGCTAGTCTTATGCTGAAAATATCTTCAGGATCATGGTGTCCTGCTTAAATATTCACTCACATGCATGTTTTCCTGGGTTGATCACATTTCCCCTCTATTTGTCTTGTTTTTAAGTAGTACTGGGCAGCTAAAGCAATTGCACAAAAGCAGAAAAATTTCTTCTGTGTCCTAAACCAAGAGCATTCACAACATAGGTTTGGGCTTTCACTGGTTACTGCTTGCCATTGACTCATAGACAAAAGAAAGTTTTCAGCACCTCACCATGTTTATCTGAACACTGGGGAGCAGCAACAAAGGTTAAAGGTTATGAGAGTGACAGAAGAAAAGCAGATATTTGAAGGAGAAGTAAGATTAGGGGACAACAAAAATAATCAATAGGGATAAACTGAGGCAAGGGGTACACAGTAAATGTTTGAGGCAGAACAGAGAGATGTAAATATAGGTGGATGTTTTCCTGCTGCTCTCCCTGGATCCTGACAGCAGCACAGGATTGCTTCACCCATCTGCACAAACCTCCATTCCAGTCACTCCATTAATCACTTGCTGCTGATGCATGTGAAGCACAGAGTGAGTGGGGTGCTCTTGTTAGCATGTAACCATCCTTCATTTCAGTTTGCAATTCCAGTCACATGCATTGGTCTGAACAAGCAGCATTTTAAACCTCAAGGAAAAAAGCATGAGTCAGAAAAAAAAAAAAAAGAAAAAGATTTCTAAGGATGATGAAGGAGGATGACAGGAGACATTGTTTTGTGTATGTCATGGATGATGTGTCCTGTTGTAGTTGTGCCACTTAAAACAGGTTTATATTTCTGAAAAATATTGTTTAAAAAATAGATTAAATAGTAAATTACCACCTTATTCTCCCAGCAAGAATTTTAAAGTATATGAAATCTGAAATACTTTTTCTGCACATAAGCCCATTAATGTTCATGTCACCAGGTCCACATCATTTATCATGCATTTGGCTGTTAGCTAAGTGTCTGATAGATTTGACTGACTGATCTAAATCAGGTGCTTCATATAGCCCAGAAATATCTATGCTTTTTCTCTTGATTAATGAAATTTGGGCTGCTACTGTATATGCCCATGAGTTGAAACATGCTGAAGGATTTTGAGTAACTGCAGATAATTTTTTTTTCAGATAAAATAAAATTTAAAAAAACAAACAAATTCTAAGAGCCTGAATTTTCTTTTCACTGAGACTGTTTTATATC
Organism: Megaceryle maxima; assembly: GCA_024605025.1. Lineage (NCBI taxonomy): Eukaryota > Metazoa > Chordata > Aves > Coraciiformes > Cerylidae > Megaceryle > Megaceryle maxima. The sequence continues at coordinate 9,831 of JANHGN010002774.1, forward strand.
ATTTTGGCACTGTAAAGTGGTTTTATGTTGAATTCAATTCAATTTATGTCTACTTGAAAGACAAGCACCACTCTGCTTGAATGTGAATGAGAATCAAATGAGTATATCTTGAATTTTGAATTTACAAATTAATGTGGTGAAAAGCACCCAGTCTCAGATGATCATGCCTCAATGACTTCATAGTTCCTTTTAATGTTTTATTGTTTCTGTCTCTGAAATACAGGCATCAGACTCTGAACTACACTACCTCACCAAGCAAAGTGATGTTAAACCATGAAATAAAAAATATTTGAATTGTCACAAAGATCTTCCATAGTAATTTGACACAAAGTCTTGAAAACTCATAATTATCTTGTTCTTCTTATGAAAAATTGTAACAAGTCCAAAGTCCACTTGAGTACATGGGAATTTTAGCTTTTGCTGCAAGTGTTTAATGCATCCCATAAGGACTGTCATGTGTTGCTTATGGTTCCTTGCCCCTTGAGTTTAGTTTCATGATCTTTATTCACTGATGTGGTAGCAGAAGCTGAAATTTTTCATTCTTTCTATCTTCTCATTAATAAAAGACTAAGTAGTTCACTAACAGATAAATATTCTAATTGACTTCAGAGGGATTTATGGGTCCATAATTAGATAACGTAGTTCACTTGCTAAATTCTAACAAGCTCCAAAAAGTTACCACAATAAGGGTAGGTTTTTGTGGGGAGGGTTTTTTGTTTGTTTGTTTTGGATTTGGTTTTGGGGTTTTTCTTTGTCTTGTTTTGTGTAGGTTTTTTTGGTTTCGGTTTTTTGATTGACTTTTTTTTTTTTTTTTTTTTTTAATAGCAACAGCAGCTAACAATAGATCCATGGTATGAGGTGTAAAAATAGCAATAAAGTGATGTTTGTGTTTACATGACTCAGTATGACTATATTCATATTTACAACTCAGTAAACTTCAGAAAATATGTCTCTCCTCACTCTGACAGAACATGTTGGCAGCTTTAGTATGAAATGTGCATTCCTGAGCCTGCAGGTGATTCTCACTGAAGAAGATCACATATTCACAATTACCCAGTAAAACCCAAGGACTGGAAGATAAAATACAACTTCAGAAGAATATTCAAAGGAAACCATTCTAAAGTCAAAATCCTCAAACTACATTTAAGGTTTGAAGTGAAGCAATTCACCTCAAATAGGAGCAAATAAAAGATACTTTAAAAGCTTAGGATTAAAAACTAGACATAAAAGAACAGTGATACCCTCTTTTCAAGTAATAGAACAAACTATATTATGAACAGCATTTTGAAGTGTACATCAAACTGATTTTCTCCTCTTTATCCTTTATAATCTCCACCAGATGCAGTTTCTTTAAATTGAAGTTTTACATTCCTAGTCATAACTTGTCTGAACACAAAGAAAATGCTTTGAGAGACATTAGTGGCATTCTTTTTCTTTCTCTGTCACTGTTTTTTTTACAGTTGCTGAAGGCTTATCTTCTTACGTCTCTCAGTTTTATAGACTTGGTTTGCTTCATTTTAATCCATGTTTTACACTCCAAACAATTCCACGCCATTCTTCTGTGGAATGTTTGCAGTGAAAAACATGCACACATACAAACAGATATATACATGTATATTTACATATATATGCATGCATATAAATCATAAAATAGTAGAATCATTTTAGTTGGAAGACACCTTTGAGATCCAGCTTAAGTCCAGCTGTTAACCCATCACTGCCAGGTCACCACTAAACCATGTCACTCAACAGTTCATCTACATGACTTTTAAATACCTCTAGGAATGGGGACTCCACCACTTCCCTGGGCAGCCTGGTCCAGTGGTTTACAGCCCTTTTGGTGAAGAAATTTATTCCTAATATCCAGCCTAAACCTCACATGGTAGAACTTGAGGCCATTTTCTCTTGTCCTATTGCTTGTTACTTGGGAGAACAGACTGACTCCTGCCTTGGTACAACCTCCTTTCAGGTAGTTGTAGAGAGTGATAAGGTCTCCCCTCAGCCTCCTTTTCTCCAGTCTAAACAACCCCAGTTCTCTCAGATACTCTTCATAAGACTTGTTTTCTAGATCTTTCACCAGCTTCACTGCACTTCCTTGGACATGCTTCAGCAACTCAATATCCTTCTTTTATTGAGGGCCCCAAAATTGGACACAGTATCCACAGTGCAGCTTCACCAGTGCTGGGTACAGAGGTAAAATCGCTTCCCTAGTCCTTCTGGCCACACTAGTGCTGATACAGGTCAGATATGTGTATATATATATGCATATATGTATGTATGTGTATAAATGATCTCAAAGGAAATCTGACATGATTGTTACTGGCATGGTAGAAAAAAGCTTTACAATGACATTTTAAAGCTTAAATGACAGAACATACCGTGATTGAAATCTCAGAATGAAAATGCTGCAGGAGGAAGGAAGGGTTTTCAGCAAGAGGCACCAATATTCAGTAGCACTTTTTCTCAGTTGATCCCTTGGTGTCATAGTTTTCTGAGGAATGACGAAATATGGTTTCCTTTCCCATAAACATTTTAGACTTTTTTCTTTCTTAACAGATTGTCAGTATTGAATTTCTCCTTTATTCCTTTCCTGTCCTCCTTTCCACCTCATTTAATTGTGGATCTGGATAGATTTGCCATTTTCAGTTTCTTTTAATTAGAACTACATGTATGTGAAACAAATACATGATTTACTAGTTTTGTAGTTTTTTTTCCTGTATAGGGAATACTCATGACTAACACCCTACAGTAGCTGAGTCTCTAGAATAGTTTTTATTCATCAAGGCAGCATGATATGTTTTAATGATGTTGAACTGAATTTGCACAATTTCAGTAAGTCTGCTGACAAAAATGTTGTCCTTTTTTTTGGTTGGTTGGGGTTTTTTTGGGGGTTTTTTTTTGGTTTGTTTGTTGTTTTTTTTTTTTCCCCTGCAGGTAGCAAACTTGGCTGCTTGATATTTATTGTGAATCTGTTCAGTCAGGTGGACAGGAATAACTGCATTTTTAAACATTGTCAAATCTACAAAACATAAAAGGTGCAATGCATATAATGCTGGAAATAATTCTTAGTGAGAAAACTTGAGGATAAATGGTACAAAATAAACCCCTCATACATTTAATTAATCAGCTCTACTCCCCTTTTCCCTTCATCTTTCAAATTCGTAGGCAAATGACATTTGCCTCTCCCCAGAATGCACCTCTCCATTAAACCAGGGAGTTTGCCTGGGGCCATACCTATATATCTGATCCATGCATAATGAAGCATGAAGCTGCCAATTGTAGGGAGCGTCTGCTGTGTCAGAGACTGATAGGCATTTCATTTGCTGAACTCCCAAGGGCCCTCACACTTCTCAGGGTTCATGTAGTATTTATTTTAGGCACTCACATTTCTCATCTGTGAACTTCACACCATATGTGGAATGAGTAACACAAGCTCTGCATGAAAAAGCTCTCCAGGTAGTTTTAAATGTAACTCAGTGGAGTGGGGACGTTGTGGACTTGAAAAATAGGCTTGCATGGGAAATGAAGGAATATTAAGCTTTGTCCATACAACAGCTGTCTGAGTCTTTCAGTGAATAAGAATGGCCTTATTCTAATAAGATCACTGCTCTACACTTCTACTGCATAAATTGTTTTGTAGCACGTGCTGTGCAGATCTACATTTTTCACAAATTATCGTACTCTCTACAAGGAAATGCCGTTTCTAAAGTGCAGTCTTGTTAGGTTTGAGTCTCACAGGCTGAGCTGATGGATAGCAAGCCCATATGCTGTTCATCTTTGAAATCTGAAGGCTGAATAACAATCCTGAAAGGATTGCTTTAATTCTCAAAATATTAGCCTACAGATTTAGTGAGGCAAATATATGTCTCATGTTTACTTTTGCTGCTAGGATTGTAGAAAATATTTCATATGCAATGCTCTTTTTTAGCCTTAACATGAGGGAGAATAATAGAGAGAGTGATAAAAGAAATGTCTATTCTCCACTGGTATCTTTTCTGAATAAGCATTTTTAGGAATAACAAAACCTTTGACATTTGCCTTTGTGTTTGTAGGTGAGGTGATTAACAATCTTGTGAAAAATCCTCACATGTAAGCATTCATAGGGGATATAGTCCTAGGACTTGCAGCTGTATGATGTAGACTAGACAGTAAAATTGACATTCAGAAAAGAGATCTATTTGGGAATTAATCTTGTTTTTGGGAGAAGATAAAAACTGTGCTCTGATCAGAAGTGTTTAAATATGTGCACAATATGAAACATTTCAGTATTTCACTGGTTCCATTACCAGATTACTCTTGTAGAATTAAACGCCTTCATAGGTGCAGACTGTGATGAGGGACCAGATCCTCTGTGAATTCAAGGTGCCTTTAATGCAGCAATGTCAATTTAAAAGAGAAGCATCCTTATCCTGAACTTTGATCTTCATCTGTTTATAACAGTATGCTTTCATGGGTGCTCAATGTCCAAGCTTCTTTTGGGGATCAACTTTCTCTATTTTGGTCCTTATTCAAGAGGTTTCTGGGGTTTTTACTGTTACAAAAAAATATCTTCAAAGACATTTTCTGTGGGTTTTATATTTCACATACAATTTGAAATAGGCAATGCTGTGAAAGAGACAGTTCACTACTATTAAGATAATGAAATACAAAGTGTAAGTGGTTTCATTATGCCAGCAGCAATTCTTTCTTACATTTCATTGCAATGCTTATTCCATACTATGTTGTACAGTAGGAAATTCTATTGTACATTTTTTCTTATTATTAACTTTGAGCTGTAAAAAGACATTGCAGAATCCTGTTCCACATATATATAATCTTGAAACCATGATGAATGAATAGAGTTGCGGGCATGGAATTAGGGTATTACAATAATGAATGCAATCATGTTGTGAAAGGCTTTTTATATTGCTCAGACACACAAGAGAGTGCAGCAAGATTTGCTTGGCAAGTAGCATTTTAGTATTCACTGGCTTTCAAATTCCTAATTACAACTTTATTTTAATGTAAAGTTTTTATTTCTAATGCATTATTTGTGTGCATGTATATACATATGCTGAATCTTTTTAAAAATGTGTGCAGTTCATTAGCATGGAGGAAATCAAGTAGATGTTATTTACAGTAGAATAATCGTGCAATGGTGAATTCACTTCCTTTCATTACAGCTGCTATGGCAAAGCTGTAAGCTGTTTTTAAGCTGCTTTATTGATACAAACACATGCATGTACAGGTGCCCTCGTTTGTGTGCATACATAATATATGCATGGAGACAGGTACTGAATGTATGTTTATGCATACTTGGCCTGTGGTCACATAACACTTATTTTCCTTAATTGCTGTGTTCAAAAGGGAGTGTAAGGCATAAGAAAGAAGGGCACAGACATCTCCTGATTCATGTGCCTTCTACGATGCAGCTGACTGCATTGCAGGTCTTCTCCTACTGCCAGTGGAATTGAACCATGATGAGGAGGGACCACCCTCTAATGGAGAAAAATAGTATTTCGGTTTCAGGCCTTATTTGAATACTGGCTTTCAGCATTGCCTTTGTAGCATGGCTGCAGCATGACGCAGTGAAGCAGAGACCACACAGTACCTTAGCACAGAAGGGGCAATTTGCAGACAGCTGGCCCCAAAATGTGTCAGATGCTTTCCATTCATATTGCTCCCATTACTTTAATTCTGTGGCACAAAACCTCATATCTGAGTTTAGTTTTTAGTCAGTTTGTATTTTGTACATGTCAACAAGCATTTTAGACATGAAAATCCTAATGGCATAAATGGACTTTCCTCTCCTGACTGTCACCAAAAAAAGCAGTGTTCTTAGTAGGGAGAATTCAGTCAGGCAGTGGTAGCACTCTTTGTGAGCAGTCTATTTGTTTTTGGAGCCTATGTCCATTTGAGATTAGTTTTGCAGATGAAACGAAAGACAGTTTATCCTCCTTGAAAGCTGGCTGAAGCATCACATGTAAAAGCTCTAGCTCCACAAAGACATATTCTCAAATGCAACAAATAATTTTCCTCAACAGTTCCAAAGATCATTTCCACAAGGAATCTGTTTTTTCATTGGTTGGTTGTTTTTTTTAGGTACAATAACTGTTTATGCTGTTCAACAAGATACACAACAGGAAATACCTAAATTCTCTACTGTAGAAACGACATTTATAGCACACTATATGCACATACGGTCTCCTGAATTTTCATTGCTATTAGGTGTCCCTTTAATGAGCACTCAAAATGTTTCTTAGCCAAAATAATTAATTCCCTTATTTGATGCTGAAAGACTCAAACCCCTCAAAGTCTGTAAGCATAAGCTTATAAGTATTGTTCTTTTTAGTTTAGATTAACCTTAAAAAGTTATAAATTATATTTTCCAGCCAGTGGGTAATTCAAAATTCACACCTGTAGAAGCCTTCAAAGCTGTTATAATGAAAGATAATATTAAAATGAAATTAAGGAAAACATTGTTATCCAGTTTGTAAGAAGTAATTACTTTTCACCTCCCTAAAATCCCCCTGACTGCTTAAAAAGCAAATGAAGATTCTCTTTGTAAACTGCTATGTATTACTGCTACACATTATTGACAACAGACCTGGGTGCAAAATTCTTTAGGGTATTTTTTTGTTGTTGGTGGTGGTGGTGGTTTTGTTTTTATTTTTAACGACGCTTAGAAGAAAGTACATCATGTACATACACACACATATACAGACATATATGTGACTTGTTTGGGGTTTTTTTGTGCGATTGTTACAAGGAAAATTTTACCAGTATAGAGAAAAGAGAATGGTTTATATGCTCCCCTGTGCAGGAAGCACTCACCTGATGTCAAATAAAGCAGCATATAATGACATTTCCTCTTTCTGGCCACTTCTTTGTCCAGGTGGTATTTGTGTATAATACTCTTTGCAGTCATAAGATTTCATGGATTGCAGCTGTGAGGAGGGATGCTCAGGGGGAAAGTCTGGCCTTGCAAGTGTAAAAAAAGCCAGCTACAATCTGGCTCGGAATTTCTACTTACTATTCTTAAATTTGTGAAGTGCTTTGTGATGATGAAATATACTATATAAACAAAAGATACTGAAATTCACATCTAAATGTCTAAAATATGTTGAAGAAATAAAGAAGAGAATATGAAGAACAGAGAAGGGAAAACAGTTTGAGCAATACATTTTTCACATATCAAGAGCTGTAATAAATAATATATGTTATTTGATTCATTCACCTGAGTCAATCTCTGAAACACCACTTACTATTTTTTTCTCTCCATTGAAAAAAAAGTAAAGTTGGTAAAAATGGTCGCCTTATAGAAGTGAGACTGCAGAATTTCCCAGCTTGGTCCCATGCAATTTGACTTCTACTTTCCTGTTTAATGACTTGCATGGCTTTTATCCAGAGATAATTTTTTGTAGATGGAGATGCCTGTACCTGTGATAAACCACTAATAAATATTCAGGTTATAGCATACTGGTCTATAGTGCTCTGAAGTCAGTCTTGCTACTGCCATTATTTGATCTGAAAACTGCTCTGGTATTTATAAAACTCCTGGTGCTCTCAAGCAATGGACTTTCACATTATTTTTTTCCATTTTTTTCCAGGGAAGCAAAGACAAAGCAAAGAGGAAGGAAGGCAGGGAGAGAGGAGAGAGCACAACATTTGCACATCTCCACTGAGGGTGTTATCCCAAACTTTTCCAAGTCTAAGCATCATCCTTTCCTTCCTCTTATAAATTGCTGACAGCACTCCTATGGGGTGTAAAACTGCTCATATCTCTTGGCTCCTATGGAGTCTTGTAGATTTACTCCATCTAAGATATTTAGCCATTATCTGGAAAATTCTTTCTGTTTTATATACAATGGGTTACATTTGGTGGCAGTAGCATCACACAGTCTTCCTGGCATCCAAGCATCTGCAAGAGTATAACTGTTGGCAGAGACTAACCCATTTTGTTTTAGCAGAGCACAGCTCATTTAATCCTTTTAAGACTTGGAATCACTGTTATCCATTGTCTGTCTGTCTTAAACTATCATACGGGGTGCTTTTATCACCTGATTAATTAGGAAGTAAAGCAGAAGTAAGCTGTCTAATGAATTCTGTATCCTTTTTTTACCTGTCAATAATGGGCTTCCAGCTCCACATTTTGAACCAGCACAGCACTGACTTCTTGCCTTCTTGCAAGTGAAAGATCCCTCTGGGAGATATATTGCACATGCTCACTGGGATAACTTCCAAAGATAGACTATAGGTAATTCACTTGTCTATTTATAAAGGATTTTGGGCAACAGACAACTTTGCATGTAGCAGGTTTTTGGTCTCAGTGGTCAGTTGGAACATCCCAGCGATGAAGACCGAGAAGTTCAAATGTTGCAGTTCTGAAAACAGCAACCTGCCAGGAAAATTCTTCCAGAGGTCATTAACAAAGCTGCACCTCCTGATTAGCCTTGGCTCCCTTGACACAGCATCAGAAATTCACCCTTTTTCATCACAGCAGAAGCAGCTTTCAACTCTCCTCCATGCACTGAAAGCAAGGAGGTAGCTTCAACCATGGCCCTGATGCAGATTTTCCTTTGCTACTGCCCTGTACTACAAATCCACTCTCATGCTCACAGTGAATGGAAGAATATGCAGCTGGACCTCTCTGCTCACCAAAAGCTTGTGTTTATCTTCATTCCTTTATTCAAAGAAGGCTCTTATTGCTCAGCCATAATGAACTTATAAAAGAACAGTTCCAGCTCTATCCAGAAGTTAATAGTAGTGTGCATATACACACATATGTACAAACACAGACACAAACCATTATGGTATGCAAAACATTATTTTTCTTTTATTCGCTTTTACATTTACAGTTTCTCCTTCCCCTGTCCAGCCATGAATTGAATAACAATGGATTTACTTTGAATTACTCAGCTTTTCAACAATCTACATGAAAGACTGGCAAACTATTGGCAAATATTGTAAAAAAACAGCCCATTTTCTATTTTATACAAGTATTTAGATGGAGATACTAATCACAGAGGCCACAGACCCAACAGTTCTAGTTTTATCACCAAAAGAAGAAATAACTTGAATGTTGTGCAATGGTCAAAAATATCACATTATCAGGCTTTTTTCTATGTAACACACATCAATATACATGCAAACCAATGTTAGTATCCCAGAAAGTCTTATGCCATTTCTAAACTACAGACTTATTTTTCACTTTGTCACCCAGCATAATGGGTGGGAGTAAAAGACCAAAAATGTCTTCCTTTTTTGATACTGTATTGAAATGTCACAAAGCCTCTACGCTTATAAGTCTGCCTCAGGTATGAATAAGGATCAGAGCAACACAACACTCCTACACATTAGGTTAGAAAAGTAGATCATCTAACAGTGGAAATTTTGTGGCACTGTCTATGCAGCACCAGCTAGAAGAAGCAACAGCTGGAGAGTGACGCTTGTTCTGCTGTAGTAAAGGCTCCTATGAATGGTAATGCCAAGGACAAAATTCTCAGTACTGAAAGTAAAGATCAAATTAGACAAATAATAGGTCTATCCTAAGGAAAATCATTGTGGTTTTCTGTCTGTCTGTTGACAACAACACAGACAGAACTGTTCTGCTGAAAACATTTTTTGGTGAACAGAAACATTTTTTGAAACATAGTTTGTGAAGAAGTTGCATTCACTTGTACAGTTTACCTCTATAAAACACAAAACTGGAGGATTTGATTTCAAGGGGACAAGGGATTATAAAGATGTGCAAATGTTCTTAGGAAGCCCTTTGTCCCCAGACTTTTGTTTTCCTTTCTTTTGTATCCTGAAATGAAGCAGCAGTTTTGTTCTTTATGCGGAGGTCAAATTTAGAGTTAATTCTAAAGCAATAGCCAAAAATATTTGCTTTTTAACGTGCAAGCCATGAACAGGCTGAAACACTTAGCTCATCAAACAGTTTTTCAGGCAAAAGGTCTGCAAGTTATGTTATATATATAAATATTTGTGTAGGTGTATTTCTTTCAAGATCATGCATTCACCAGCATTTATATCCAAACAATGACATAGATGTGTGCAAGTGTTTATAAAAAAGTCAAAGTTTAGGAGCTTAAACAATTACTTGGTTAATTCTAAGGGAAGTCTTAAAAGTAATCACTTGTTCTTTTGTCCATGTACAAAGTACAAAGTACTTGAATATATTAGCCACTAACATGGCAACTTGACTGTGTATAGAACTCCCACAGTCCTGGATTCACCTGCAAAGTGCTTAATGGATCACCCAGAAATCCTTTTATCTATATTGGCTGAAGACTTCTAATAGTGAGCAGCTTCATTTTTCAGTAGCAGAGATCCTGATGTACCAATAGAAGTTTGATAATACTGTTTGGTCCCATATAAGTTATTCAGACATTAATGTACATTAAAAAAAAAAAAAAAGTAGTACTGATTTGGAGTGATTTAGAGTCTCCTCTCAAATAAGCAACATGACAGACAAAATGGGTTTATATTCTTTCTGAAACCAGCCATAAGGCTAAAAATACATTCTCCACAGAAACAACAAAACCCCCCCAAAAATAACCCACCAAAACCAAACCCAAACAAACAAACAAAACCCACAAAAAAACCCAACAAAAACAAACAAACAAACAAAAAACAAAACAAAACAAAAAACAAGCAAAATCAAACCAAGGAACCAGTACCAGCAGTAATAATAATAAAATAAAAAATCTGATTGTAAGATTGTGAAAAGATTTTATGACTGACTGTATACTGAAGGTCTATTTCCAATCTTGAATAAAAAGAAGATATTTTCTTTATATTTCTGCTAAGGTTTTCATTTCAAATGAAATTAGAAAAAATAATAGAGTTAACCTACTACTGCAATGTCTCTGAAGTCTTATAAAATTCATATCACTTTAAAGCATTAAAATCAGTAGTTGTAAAAAAGCAGATATACAGAATCAGTTAATCACCCGTTTTCTATCATTTTTTTAATCTTGTAATTGTTTTACCTTATTAATACAAATATAATATTCTTGGTAGTCAGAAATAAAGCAAGTTAAATTTCCTAAATCAGAGTGTAACATATAAGGGTATCATCCCAAATAAGGGTATAAGGGCATACCTCCAAATGAGGGTAATATCCAAATGACAGTATTTCCTGATAGGTGCCCATAACATGGCTATTCTGGGTACACAGAAATTACACAGAATCACTATGGTTGGAAAAGACTTTTAAGATCATCAAGTCCAACCATTATCTAACTCCACCAGGGCCATTACTACACCATATTCTTAAGTATCATATCTAGATGGCTTCTAAATATATACAGGGATGGTGATTCAACTATTTCCCTGGGCAGCCTGTTCCAGTCTTTGATAACCCTTTCGGTATAGAAGTTTTTCCTAATGTCCAGTTTAAACCTTCCATGGCACAACTTGATGCCATTTCCTTTTGTTATATCAGTTGTGACTTGTGAGAAAAGACCAACAACAACCTTGCTACAACCTCCTCTAAGGTAGTTGTTAGGAGAGATAAGGTCTCCCTTCAGTGTCCTTTTCTTCAAACTAAACAACTGCAGCTCACTCAGCTACTCCTCATAAGACATATTCCTCACCAGCTTGGTTGCCCTTCTCTGAACCTGTTCCAGCACCTCGATTTCTTTCTTATACTGAGGCACCCAAAACTGAACATAATTGTTAAGGTGCAGCCTCAACAGTGCCAAGTACAGTGGAATAATCCCTTTTCTACTCCTGCTGGCCACACTATTCCTGATGCAGCCCAGGATGCTCTTCGCCTTCTTGTCCACATGGGCACACTGCTGGCTCATGTTCAGCTGCCTGTTGATCAACAACCCCAGGTCCCTTTCTTCTAAGCAGCTTTCCAGTCACTCATCCTGAAACCTGCAGCCTTGCATGAAGTTGTTCTGGCCCAAGCGCAGGACTTGGCACTTGGTTTTGTTGAAGCCCATATGATTGGCCTCAGCCTGTCCAGGTCCCTCTGTAGAGCTTTCCTACCTCAAGCAGATCAACACTCCCACCTAACTTGGTGTTGTCTGCAAACTTATTGAGGGTGCTCTCAACCTCTTTGTCAAGATCATTGATAGAGATATTAAACCAGAGTGACGCCAGCGCTGAGCCCTGGGGAACATCACTTGTGACTGGCCATCAAAAGAATTTAACTCCATTCACTACCACTCTCTGGGCTCAGCCATCCAGACAGTGTTTGATCAGCAGGGTGTGTGCCATCCAGGTGTAGGCCAGCCAGTGTGTTTTCATGAGGATGCTATGGGGAATAATATCAAAGACTCTGATGAAGTCCAGGTAAACAATGTCCACAGCCTTTTGCTCATCCACCAAGAGGGTCACATTGTCAGTGCCTTGCCTTCCTTACCTGTCCCTTCTGAAAAGTTTGTAGTGATCAATTGCAGTGTTCAAATCATGTGAGTCATCCCACCATGTTTCCATGATGGCAGTTATATCAATTCTTCCTGCTTGTTGCCTATGCTGTGCGCATTGGTATAGATGCACTACACCTGGGCTAATGGTCCTGACACCTTCTTGGAGGGAGAAGCCCCAGTTCTCCACAGCCGGTTTTCAGATGCCTAAATAGTTACCAGCCTATGAATTCTTGTGTCTTTGCTGCTGCATGGATCATCATCCCCCACCTCCACGGAGAAAGCCAACTGTAAGACCTTAATACCACACTGCCCCACAGGTGATGGCCTGCTGCTCCCAGGCTGCTCTTTAGAAAGCCTGGTTTTATCTCCACCCCCCTTAAAGGTCTAATTTAAAGACCTTTCAATGCTCTCTGCTAGCTCTTGCCACAGGATCCTTTTCCTTTGAAAGAGGCATTCCCCATCTGTTGCCATCAGTCCTGGTGTCATGTAAAGCAGCCTGTGGTCAAAAAAAAAAAATTCCACTGGTGACACCAGCCTCTGAACCAGTGTACTGTTTCCACTTGTTGTCTGTCCAGTGAATTTCATATCTGTTTTTGTTGCCATCTTGTTCTGTCAGTTACAAAATCTTTCAGCTTCAAGAAAATTCTATTATTAGAATGAAATAGCCTTGTGGTAAAGTAAGGCGAGGAATGTAACTTTTTTTTTAAAAAAAAAAGGTGGCTGGTTTATGTGTTTGAGTTTGGGGTTATTTTTTCCGAAACTGATCTTTTTATCTACAGGAGGCTTGATGTGGTCTGTCATGGTTTCTTGCTTTCCTTCATTACATTCTGCGCACATTCCCTGATCAGCCTTCCTTTTGATTAAAGCACAGCTAGGCTACTTGTTACCCTTTCACTTATTCACACAAATGTTTTTGTACTTTTCTGGATAAAATATATCACTAGTAAAGAACTATAAACCAGTGTTGACATCCCTTCAAATAAATTGAGTGTAAGATTAACATTTAGGTATCAGTCCTTCTAGACTCATCCTTTTGATCTCTTTTTATAACTAGCCAAAAAGCAATATACTTAAAGTCTTATTCAGTCTACATGAGTTGATCAGAATCAACCTTACACTCTACTATTACTAGCAAAGTTTTGACTGATCTAAGTGTGTTTTCAACTATTGATTCATATTTAATAACATCCATATCAGGAAAACAGTCAAAGCTTTATTATTTTGTAGATTTTGCCCTTAAATGACTTGTATTAATCATGCTTGATGACTGAATATTCAATACTCATGACTTTCCTTTTTCCCCTCCACCACATTCATTTCACACTTCTATAACTTCTTTGATCTCTTATTGTCAAGTCTAGAGCCAAAGCAAAAATCACTGACATCTGTTTTTGCCCTATTCATTTAAACGTCAAAGGATCAAACTGTCAGTTTCTTCTGCAGAGTCCCTAGCACAGGCAAATAATAAATATTTCTGGGTTATATGCTGTACAAAGACAGGGAAAATAAGAGAAACAATGACTTTTGTATAACTGGAGTATTATATTTGTGCTTTCTATTCACATCTCACTATTCAATCAAAATCTAATTGTTAAAATAAAATATATAAGTCAATTGCACCATGATTCTTCAGATTTTAATTAAATCTAGATGCCAAGGTTAGAAGATATAGAGCTCAAAAGCCCACATCTCCAAAAGTGGGATGATCTTCTGTATGACTATTTGCTCCTTTTCCATACCAAGATTATTACCTGATTGTATTTTGTCCTGGTTTGAGTGTAAGGGGCCGCCCTGACCCTAAATCGTGACATATTTTAATAGCATAGAAAAATGAATTAATATCTCACATGAAAGTTTTTTCATATTGCTTGTTACTTTTAGTAAATATTGCCTTTGAAACAATAAGACACAAACTTTTTTTAAATTCTGAGTTCTGTCTTCATGTCAAAGACAGAGAACAGAGGAGATAGCACTTCTGGTCAGAGCAGAGTCTCATCAAGAAATCTGCTTCACTTTCAATATTAGAAATGGAAGTTACAGGAAAGGAGCTTCTATGCTTAAAGTGATTCTCTTGTCTCTAGCTTCTGTCTATTAATAATAAGAGCTGTCTCCCCTTTCATTCAAGTGCCACTAATTTCAAGGATCCTGACAACCTCATAACTTCTTGTTTCCTTTCATTGTACTGGTGCTGAGCTGGAGAGATTCACCTCTGTCATGGCATGGATGTAGTGATGTCAAAACTCCTTGCAGTAAGCATATCCTTAAGTTACTCTCATTTTCTTGTGTGAGTCATAAATGCAAAACCACTCCCTGAACCTGTTCAGAACCTGATGTCTCTTCAGTGAAAGTCATTGAGTTGTAATTAGGTGTCATACAAATTCAACACATCAAATACAAAGGAAATTGCACTTAGAAACTGAGTTGGATCTATTATGTCCTGTTTAAAATATTTCATTTATGCTATATTTTGTTTAAGGAATGCTGTAGGAAGTTCAATATTTATTCACTGAACCTTAATGTTACTATGTTATGCAGAGCTGCAAGAGCCTGAGATGACAGCTAACTTGATGGGGATCCTTTTGAAGAAACATTTCTCCCAGTAAAACTGTTATTCCAGCTGCCTTCTTAATACATCTTAAACACTCAAAGACAGTTAATTATAAGGAAAATGAAGCCTACATGCAGGAATATGACTTTATGATAGACTTTTGGTAGAACACTGGAACAGATTGCCCAGGGAGGTGGTTGAGGCCCCATCCCTGGAGACATTCAAGGTGACACTTGATGAAGCTCTGAGCAACCTGCTCTGGTTGAAGATGGTCCTGCTCTCAGTAGGGGGGTTGGACTAGATGACCTCTAGAGGTCCCTTCCAACCCAGACATTTCTATGATTCTATTGTTCTATGATATAAAAAGTAATATTATCATTGCACTCCTGAAAGATCCAGCACTCAAGAGCAATGATTATTTTCATGAAATAAAGAAAGATAACTTTTTAACATCTTAATATTTGCAGTCAGTATTTATTGTGGACTATAAACAGTGAAGACAAATGACCTGCTTTGGAAATGTTGTCAGGTTTTTTTTTCCCCTTAGGTTCACTTCTCTAATCAGGAAAGGAAAAATTCAGTCCTATCACTGAAATTATCCAAACAGTCAATGGGAATGGAGATGGAGAGAAACACATTGTACCACAGAATCTCTCTACAAAGGATGAGCTTGTCTGTACTTAAAATATTAGAAATAGATGCACAGGTATATGCCCAATTCTATCATCTAATAAGCACACCCTTGTTACAGAAGGGAAGGGACCCTAAAGTTTTACAGTCTCAGCTATGGGAATTAGAAATCCAAGTATGTCAGGATTTCAAGTTCAGTCAGAGTGAAGACACACTCAGTTGTCTAACTTAAGAGAAATCTCCTGTTGCCAAAATTCATTAAAAGTGAAGTCAGATGTAAAAAAAAAAAAAAAAAAATACACTAATAGTGAAGAATCTTATCAGCAATATTAAAATTATCTTGGTAAAGGGGAAGCTGTCGATCTCCATTGCTCAATGGAATTATTTTACTGTGTTCAGAATGAATATATATAAACTCAATAAGTTTATAAAGTAAAACATAATGATGATAACGTGAGCTAATACATTTTGCAAGAAATTTTTGAAAGTGTGATGGGCATGGAAATAAAACATTTTCCTCCTTAGATTCCACTGTAAGTTTGTAATTATCCCTAGTGGCCCTGCTGCATCAGGTGCTCTTATGTGCTTAAATTTTTACCATAGTCCCCAAAGCCCTTTTGGAATTTCTAGTTTCACAGAGAGTAATCACCAGTCCTTCTAATTGTAGCCTATGCTTTCTATTATAATCTGTGCAAGTTTGTGTTTGATGATACCACCATACACTTTTCTTGTTGCCAGGTCTCCAAGTGATTCAGATTATTTGGAACTAGTCACCTGTCTTCAGTCATTGCATCATCTGTAAAGATAACAAACTTTCATATTTTCTTCCAAGCTATTAAATATAGCATAGCACTATGAAAGGAAGCCAATAATAAATGCAACAGTTCAGTGACGACTCCTTGTTTATAGTTTCACCCAGTTAGTTTCTACTCCATTCAGTATATGGTATATTCTCACTGGATTACTACTGACATAAATGGTATCTAATCTGATGCTGAGAATATCTGTTCACTAGAGAGCTTTCCTGCATTATTAGAGTTAGAAATTCTACCATTTCTTCACCCATCAGAGATTCCTTTTTTATCGTTCTTATAAGAAGTTATTGAAAGTTATTGCTTTTCACTCTGCTAGTGTTACATAGTTTCTTATGTGCTATAAATTTATCAGTTGAATTGCATTACTTTCTCTTCCTATCAACACAGTTTTCTTAGTTTTACAGATGTTCCTTAACTACATTCTGTTTTGTAACCAGTGAAGTTGTACTTATGGATTTATGATTTAAGAAGTACTTAGTAAGATGTTTTGGCGCATTTCCTAATTATGAACTATGTTCTTATATTAAATTATCTCTTTTGTCTGGCTTTGGGCACTTGATCCCCACTTACATAAACTATCTCTTTATAGAAGATGTCTTCAGAGTATTGATGGACACAGTGCTTCTGACTAAACCTCAAGATCCTCAGAGGTATCATACAAAAACTCTCAAAATCTGAGTTGAATCCTCACCTTATTCTTAAACCTATTTAAAGGTCCCATCTTATAGAACTCATACAGGTGTGGTGCTGATGGTGTGTAACATGATTCCTCTCCTGAGTTCAGCATACCCTCAGAACCAGTTCCCTAAAGGATTACATTTCCAAGTCCTGATCTTAATTACATCTCCTTTGTGCTTAAACCTTATAATAAACACCTGGTGGGTCCATCACTTGAAAGATGATACAATGACAACCTTCAAGATCAGCCCTTTTCCTACCTCAAAATCCCTTACAAGAATACACCAATACACTGAGTTTCTATATCTTTTTATTGCCTACTTATAACACAAGCAGCAATTTTGCCTTCAGAGCTCATAGCATGTCGACCAACCATAAGAGAAGATAGGATGAGTGGTTTGACAGACGCTGATCTTCTAAATCCTTGTGAGAGTTTCAAGAAAAAAATCATTCATCTTTTGAAATTACAAATGCCCTTAATATAACCTAAGACAAATGCTTGGCTCAGTAAATTGGGTGGATGAGACCACAGACAATAAATTCAATTTTGGACTCAAGCACTATTACCTTAAATCTACAAGGCACCAGCTTTGTCTGGAACCTATGCCTCTTCCTAACTTCACATCAAAGTAAACAGTAGTAGCCTGATCATCATGAAGTTCAAATCTCTACTTATTTCAGAGTGTCTGAAGAGAATACAATAGATTGTATGATTTAAGGTTGGGGAATTGAATTCCAATCCTAATCAAAGATGGTCAGGATCTACTGAAGATCTGATAAAGTGACTTGACGACTGTCCTTAAGAGGTGAACTAAGGGATACTAACTTCTAAATCACTCTCAGAACCATCCCAAATATCTTCAGATCTGGTCTCAGGAGAGGCAGGTCTCCAAACCCTAAACTAAACTCCTCTTATGTGTTAGATGAGAACCTCCATATCACATTCAAGAGGAGGCAAGGCAACAGCAACAAGTCAAATTCCTTCTTCTCAAGTCAGCATGATACCAAACACAACCAGGAGTTAACTTCCCATACTGAAACCAAACCCCTATCCCTGTCTCCAGGACACTGGCTGGTCCACCACATAAGAAAATGTGGCAGTCTTCCAGATCAGCCCCCTTCATATCTTACTGGACTCTGCAAAACACACGAGGACCCTCAGCTCACATGGACCTTGATTCCAACCACCCATTGAAAAGCACTCTTCCATGGTAGGTGAAGACTGAGAAGAGAAAGGAGCACCAGTCCCATCTTCTGTGATGTGGGACAGTAACAAGGGAGCCTGGAGTTCTCCCCTTGCATCATCACTTTTACCTGCATACTTCACTTCTACCCCTTCCCCTCAACTACAGATCTCACCACTGCCAGTACTACCATCCAGCCTTAAAAGGAGACCACCATTGTCACCACTACTTCACCACCAGAAGGAGCCCTGATGATGGCCACTGACAGTACTAGGGCTGTAAAATAACTGCTACCATCATCTTTCTCAATGTGCTTTCTCCATTACTGTGAGCACTCAGAGTGAATGTTAGCACTACTCTCAACTTAATCCTAAATCCAGGGTAAAAAGACAGCTTCAGTATACACAAAAAGAAAAGCTCCCAAATAAATTAGATTATCAAGTTGTAACCATAAGACTCTTAACCACTCTTGCAGTTCATGTAAACATCCACGTAGGTGAAGACACCAAATTTCTGCATGACTCTGCAGTCCTTGCAAGTCTTATCAATAAGCTGGGAAATAAAGTTTTTTCAAGCCCCTTTTATTCCTAACCCTATCCTTACTATAATGGTAATTAGAGACAGGAAATAAATCCCTGAGCTAAATGAGATCCTATTATTTCCATCCTATT
Organism: Megaceryle maxima; assembly: GCA_024605025.1. Classification (NCBI taxonomy): domain Eukaryota; kingdom Metazoa; phylum Chordata; class Aves; order Coraciiformes; family Cerylidae; genus Megaceryle; species Megaceryle maxima. The sequence goes on from JANHGN010002774.1 coordinate 28,719, forward strand.
AACACCATGCCCTCTTCCTAGCCCTGCAGGCACTTTTGAATCCAGAAGTAATCATGGCTCTAAATGTGTGCATTCTCAAATTCTAACCCTAACAACACCCCTGAATTCTGACCCTAATTAAACTTAATGTTAATTATTGAAGGACCAATTGTATCTTAAAAGAGAACATGACTCATTGGACCTTTCCCTAATTCTGTGGGCCCTTCAGTGACTGTTAATAAAACAGAATTTTGAAGGTCTATTCCAAATCCCTCCCCAAACTCATACTTTACTCCAGTCTTTGTTTACAGCCTACAGTGACTGAAACACATGGTACTGTCTTCTGTGGACAGCATTCTCTCTTCCTAATTCTTGTCTCTGCAGTAATAAACTGAACTTTTAAGCTTTATATTCTCAAATTCTACATGAAATCTCAGCCTTAGCTCTAAACTTCACTGTAGTAGTGATTTGCTCTTACTAAGCCTTAAACACCAGTCTAATCCAAACATCATGAGATTGATAAACGGATTGATGAAACTATGACAAAAAGAAGAAAAAAAATAAAAACCGAAAAAATATAAGGAGAAGGAAAAAAAAAAGTCCAGATTTGATCCTCATCAACAATAACCCACTGTAAAAGTTAACAATAGATTGCAGGAAAACAGAAGGTTTTAGAAACTCTGCATTCCTCTTTATACCTAGTTCTTGGGCCTTGGAGAACTCAGTGATGAATTAGATTAATTAGAGGTTATATACGCAAACTCTACCATAACCTGGAAACTTTTGATTAAAAGGACTAATCTCTATACAAAAAAAAAGAGAGAATCTAATGAATTTTTAGCACCAGCTCCTTCACTAACTTCTTGAACCTCTCAAAATCCATCTGTAGATTTGCCATCAAATCAGTAAACACCAGAACTTAATCTTTAGCTTTGGTTATCACAAAAAGACCAATTTATGCAACCCAAGCAGACGAAGAATCCAGTATTAAGGTAGCCTCTTGGCATTTCCCCAACTGTAATTTTGATTTGAAATATACCTCCTCTAAATGCAATTAGAAATATAACTGAAACTCATACCTACATCAGATGCAAATACAGAGGAGCAGAGATGCTGCTGACACCACTTTCCTTTTCAGTTTTATATGTCTTTACAGTTTTAATGAAACTGCCAATATGTATGACATACTCCAGTTTATAGCACGAAAGTGTTTGAAAATTTTTGAGAGTAGGATGGTTGTAGAGGACTGTGGAATGAGACAAAACAAGTATGGTATTTTCCTTACTGGGATCATCCTAATTCAAAATATTTCCAGGCACAAAAATCTGGGATCTGCTTTAGAAGAAACTAGACTGTTCATTCCTAGATCAGAGATAGGAATAAACTAACCTTTATGCAATGTCAACAAGTGGAGGACCAGATGTTTGGAGTAAAATGTGCAGTCAGATTCTAACAGAATTATGAAGTTTGGTTGTATGGTACATTTGAGCAGATAGATCTCCCTCCTTTGCCTAGCATCTAGCAGAACCTAAATCAATTTTCAGATGCAACCTTATATTTGCCAGAAGGAAACTACATTTATCTTGATTTTATCCTCTTCCTTAAGCATCTGCTCCTAACCACTACCTCAAACAGGACTGAATAACCCCTGGTGTCTGATGGAAAAAAATAAAAAATTAAAAAAAAAAAAAAAAAAGTTCATGATTAGATTAGGGTTCAGACCCTCAGCTATTGTTAATCTGCAGACCCATTAAAGTCAGATCATAAACTGAGGGTATGCATAAGTGAACTTTGAGAATTGCAATATATAGTCTATTATTGTACAGGTTTTGAATAATTCCTGATTTTTTTTTTTTTTTAGATCATTCACAAATCCTTATCCTTGCACAATTATTGTACATGTCTAATTGATGTACAACCTCAGAGGATCATTTGCTTCATACTGTACCTGACACATCATTTCTCAAACAGAGACTACTATTAGTCATCACTCTTCCATGCTTTGCATAGGTCACTAAAGTAGCATCAATTTGTGTTAAAATGAATTTTAATCTGAGTCATATGCTGATCATAGCTACAGTGGTGTCAATGCTTAAGTTCAGTGGAAAATAATCTATAAAAAAAAAATCTATAAAATAAGGTCTTCCTTTCCCTTTGAGTTTCTTTATTTCCAAGAAAAGGTAGAGCAATCTACATTTGAAAATAAAATACAACAATTCATAAAAAACACCATGCATATTATGTACTGTAATTTAACTGCTGAAGGATTGCAGTTAAAGAGGTGCAATTAAAAAAGAATGCTACACTTCTGAATCTTTCAAAATCTCAAAGTATTTTATATACTGTAAATGAAACCATATCACATATTAACTGTAATATGTTAAAAAAAAAGTGGGTTATATTTTAGCAGTGGATAATCTGAGCTATATACACCCTTCATTCAGTAGAAAAGACTTTATTTGCAAATGTGAGGAGTACGTCTGTGGGATATAGGAAGCAGGATTATGTTCCCCATTCAGCTGATGATTTCTTGTAGAAATTTGGGACAGTATGATCAAAATTATTTTCACCACAACAAAGCTTTTTATTTTCAAGATTATCCAAAATATGGGGAGGGGTATGGTGCATGCTTCTTTCTAGTCCTGTCTTGTGATATTTCCTGAGAAGTTTTGGGATGGGCTATATATCTTGTAAGTTTAGCTCTGTAAAAATGATTTATTTTGATGCATCTAATTGTTTTTCAAATCGTATCCATCACTCATCTTGCATTTCCTTATTAAGATGATACTACTGCTTCCTTCCCTTTTCACAACAATCTCTTTTAGAAGTAACTGTTTAATGCTTTGTGTTGTGCATCAGCCAGTATACAAACTACATCTATATTAGTAGGTGTAATATATCTGGGACTTCAAAATCAGTTCACTGGTGCTACATCCAACTGGAAGACTTACAGCTACAGCGCAGCCATACTATGACTTTCTATTACCCTCCAGAAGACAGTAACATCACACAGACTGTCATCAGGAAAAGATCACAAACAGCACAACAGAATTTCCTGGCAGAATGTTAGGTGGTCTCAGTCCAAACACAATGACTGCTCTACCTTCACAACACCTCCACATTACAGGCCATGGATGAACAGCACCAGGAAACGAAACATGAGACAGTTGTGTAAATTGGTCTTTGTAATACATTACTGTTCATAATAAGGGCACCAACACGTGACCTAGAAACTCCAAGCAAGTTGTTAGATATCAAATTATGCACCAGTCCTCAAAAATGCACATCTTAATTCAAAATTACTCGATTACAGTTCCTTAGGAAGAAGGTAGTATAATATTCAATTGTTTTCATACCAAAATAGTAATTACATTGTAAAGCATCTTTTAATTTTAGGGAGAAGTCTGCATTGAAATTCTATTGAAGACAATGTGAAGTAGATTTTATCTGTTGTTAAATTAAGTAGTAAAAGAGGTTTCTAGTTCAGCTTAATTTAGTTTTTATTTTACATTCTATAGGCATGCTTGAATATTCCTAAAGATAATTCAGTTTCACAAATTTGCTGAATTTTGTAAAATTTATGTCTAACAGGAATAGGTAAACTTTGCTAAATAGGGAAGTAAACTTTGCTAGATAGGGAAGTAAAAGATGCATAAGGTATCAAATGTGGAAAAAATAACTTGTGTTTCAAAGTCAATGGTTAGCAGTTAGCAATTTGTTTGCTCTACAGACATCTATGAAAAAGCATGTTAAAATGAATAAACCTGCAGAAGGCACTTTCATAACCCATGAGAGTGAAAATTCCTCTTGGACATTTGCATCAAGGATTCTCCAAGTGGTTAGTTTAATTACTTAAGAAGTAATACTTGACAGCTATAAGTACAGCATATATCTCTGTGTTAGCTCTGCATCAAAAATACTGTGTTCAGTCCTGATAAAAATAGAGACATAAAAATAGAAGATCATTTAGGGAAGGGCAAGAAGAATGATTAAAGTTGTGCAAATAAATTCATAACATGCATAAAAAGAATGAGATGGTTTAGTTTAGATGAAAATTAATAGAAGGGAGTATAAGAGTAGTTAGTGATATTTAAAAAAAACCTTTGTGAACTGCTGTTTAGTGTATCTCATGAGATGATATGGTCTCCTTGCTAAATGATGCTGAGACTCAGACACAGTTCAGTTAATCAGTATGTAAGTGATATCTATGGTAGGAATATCCAGTTTTGGCATAAAATCTCAGGATTTGTGTAGGCTATCTGTTATCAGACATGAGGAAATCTACAGTTTCTGTGACCCTGGATGAAAACTTCCTCCAATGCCAGACGATTCCTGATCATGCCTTCTCCAGGGTCTGCAGCTGTAGCCCAACACCATGCCAAAGTGTTGGATAGACAAGTGGCAATTTCATCTATTTCCCTGGAGAAAAGAGGGAAGAATTTCTGATACCAGCTAAACTTTACAGGACTGTAACATCTGGAATTGTGTTTTCCTAGAGATTTCCTTGAGTATAGTGACAAGTTTATCTTCTTCTGAATGAAAAATCTCTCTTTTTTTTTTTCTATGTAATAGATCACATTCTTCTCCCTAACTGAACGTCTCTGCATCTTTGATATGGATCCACACACTGTACTATGCTTGCTATGATGCTTCCCTTGCTATGATGCTTCACTCTAGCTTCTTCATTTTCTCTAGATGCTTCCTTTTCCATTCCCAATTATAGTTCCTTTTATTTTCCCTAGTTTTCACTAAGCATTCCCAAATTCTTACTTATATATATTTTATCTCTCTCTGCTTTCTTTTTCTCTTTTACCAAGCTATTTTGCACTCTTATTTTCCCCATATCCCTTTTTTTTTTTTTTTTCCTCTGTTGTTAAGTCTCTCTTTCCCCTGCAATTATTTTTTATGGCCTGCCTCCTAGACCTGTACCCCTTTCCCCCTCAACACTCAAATTTCTGTATCTCTGTGTACAGCAGCTACAACCTGTGTGAAAATGAGGGAAACAGATAGTGGCTATTGACAGATGGTCTTTTTTTTTTTTCTCATATCTCTATCTGATAGTGAGTTAACACAGCAATGAAATCTTAGAATTCTCATAAAAATTTACTAGACCATCTCTCTCCAACAGCATGAAAATAATAAAGTTTTAAACAGACTTAACCAAAAAATAAAATTATAAATCTTTCCAAATAACTTGTCAAACAAGAATAGAAAAAATAACTAACTCTAACTTTTGGTTAGAAATGTTCAGGATAGAAAAAGAGGAGGCTGCTAAGTGGCACAGATTGTGAACTAGTGGCTGAAGCTAAAACTTGACAGATGTCCAGTGTTTGATGGGCCTCTAGTGTTGAAATTACTCTCAGATTAGCCAGCACATCTCCAGTAATAAAGGAGAATAATTATTTCAGCTCTGTTATCTATTCATTTTACACTGAATGTGAAAGTCATAAAACACTGTGCTGATGGATATAAATTGTCTCAGACAATAGATCCAACTGTAGAAAAGCAAATTTGAAGTCCCTCCAGTTTCATAAGCAAGATGTCTTGGATAGTATTTCAAATATTAGTGAAATAAACAAAAAGAAAAAAAAAAAAGGCCTAGAGTGGGCAGACAAATGTGTAATGTCTGGGGTATGACAGGAAGGCGCTGTTAGGAATATAAATCTCCAATAAGGACATTTCACACAAACTAATACTACTGCTTGAATGCAAATTTGCCCATCCTTTGTGTACTATTGAGTAATAATATTTTCTTAAAATTAGTAGCACTGTTATCTTGCTCTTTATAGTATTTCTTGTTTTGATTGGTGTGTCCAGACAGATTCCTGATGTTTACAGTTCTTTTACTAAACAGTTACTCAGTCTTCTTAACAACTTAGAAAATCTCTGCAATGTCTGTGGAAGGTTTCAAGACTTTTCTAATCAGTCAATACAGTTAAAAAAAAAAAAAAAAAGACAATTTTCCTTTTATGGTGCTAAAGAACAACAATTTAGTCTGCACAATTTTAAGCTGTACTGTAGATATTTCCCTAAGTCTATCTTTTCTTTCTTTTTTTTTTTTTTTTTTTACTGTTTTAAAATTTCCTGTAATGCACCATGCATTTGAACTAAAAGTTCAAGACCTACCAAAGTGGACTCAACATTGATTATTAATTTCATTCTTGCTTTGATAAAATTTATTTCTCTTGTTGATCCTGAGAGGTTTGCAGTTGGAGGAGGTTTGAGCCCTGGTCATTTTGAAGGATGTATAGGAAGTGATGGCTTAATCAGTTTCAGATTTAAGACATCCTTTACCCTCACGGACATTACAAAAATGTGTTTGTATAAATGAAAACCATGACATAAGCACAGCATATCTAACGATTCTCACAAACATCTGATTTATTGGCCTTTTTCTGGTCTTGTGCAGTAGATACCCTGTATTCAAAGCATGCCAGGATGATGGCAGATTTCCTGAACAGTGCCATAGAAGCCTTTAGCAGAACCTCCTGTGTTACACAGCTAGTCGCAGTGGCTCAATAGATCCTCCTTCAGTTGGCACAAGTCTGTCTGTCCCATTAGACTGTTTTATCTTTGAAGTTACAACAAATGACTTCTGTGATGTTGACATCAAAGCTGAAACAGTGGCAAAGGCTGAAACTGGATGATCTTTTTTGGAAAGTATCTGTTTCCACAAAACTGATGGGAAAGGAGTGGGGGCCTACAAATCACCAATCCACAGCAGTACTGCTAGCTATTATCTAGCACTCAAACTATGAATGCTGTAATTTCATATAATTGGTTCCAAATCAGTGAGTAGATTTTTCAGTGTTTTGAGGGAGGAAACATTATAAATGTGAGATGAAATTATTTTACATGCTTAATATAACACAAGTAAACAGTAAAAGAAAGAAAAATCATATCCAGGAGTCTTTTGGTGAACCTGACCTTTGATACATAGACCACAGGTACTGCATCAGCAAAAGGAAGCTGCACAGGATATCAATTAGTTATTACAAAGAGACAGCAATACCTGAAGGAGAAGATCTGGTTCTCATTTAGCCAGAGGCCATTTCCACTGCACTAGCAGTGTAAATGAACTTACATAGTGTGTGAAAAATGCATTTCCAGTTGTAGAAGAGCAAAATGGGCTTTTGTATATATGTCAATTGGATTCTTTCTCTTTATTTCCTGCATTCCAACACATCTGCTATTGAGATGAGAATGGTCCTGAAGGACATAGTATGTATTAACAGCCCCAGTGTGGTCACTTTTTTTTACAATGTTTGTTTCAGCTTGAAGCTAGGTCCAAAAAAATAGCTGTCTAAAGGGAAGCCTCTCTTGAGTTTTATTCATGGAGTTCATGATAATCAAATATATGGTTTGCTCATCCAGTAAAAACTGAGACCCATATATATGATTTTGTGCAACCAAGTATACATTCTTTTTAGTTTAGAAGATATACATTTAAAACACTATTCTTCCTCAAATTCCAAACTGCTTATACGTGATGTAGAGTGCTAGTAAGATTTTTTGGTAAACAAAGTAACAAGAATATGAGTTTTTATGTATAAATCCACATTTTCCTTCAGCAAATGTAACCTTCCTGCTTTTAGCAACATCTTAGTAAAAAAAGTCATTAAGATTAGTCCCAAGAGCAATTGTTGACCATTTCTGTAAAACATTCCTTCCAAGTTGATAGCCTTACCTGTTGTCTTTTCTCTTTTAATCCATGACTGACCAAGACCACATTCCGTTTGTTCAGAAAACCAGGTTAAGCAATTATAAATTGTTTTAGGAAAGGCTGCATTTTTTTCTATATTATTCACCTGAAACTCTTAATTACTTTGTGTATCAAAATTCAGCCTAAGCTTTATATGAAAGAATCTTCCCAAAGAGTGAGCCAAAGTATGCTTGTTTCTTTAGAGGTAGAAAGAAATGCCAATTTTACCCAGACCTGATTGCACTAATGTCTCCTTTTCCTCTCTGTTCTTTTATTCATAGAGATTGGGATCTTTTTAATATTCATTTTAATTCCCTTTGCAAAATCTAAGTCATCTTGATCAAGTCACTCAACTTTTGGCAATCCTTACTTTATTACTTAGCCTTTAATGTTCAACCTTCTTTGCTCATCAATACCCTTCTTCATTCCCTGTAGGCATTTTGCTTACTCCAAATATCCTCTTTGAGGTGCTCTTAGCTGATCATAACATTACATATATTTAATGTCTTCTGAAAAGTATTTTTGAAATCACAGAATTTAACACATTTATTTAAAGCCAATATTATAGTTTAACAAATATGGCTATCTATCAGCATATCTGCACAATCCATAGAGCATACCAGTTGGTGTCAAAGTAGTAATTAAATACAGAGCAAAAGCAAATCAGGTCCTCCAAATGTTAATCTCATTATCACCTTCTCAGCACTGCTTGCCAGAAAGTTAACAGCCGTTAAAGCTCTGCTGCTCATCCAATCAGAATATTAAATTAATCAGTATGTCCTGACACAAATATTGCCAGTGGTGTTAATCCTTTGCTTTGTACATAGTAAATGGGGAAATAAGCAGCTGTCTATGGAGCTTGATGCATTCCTATTAATATTTAAAATGTGCATCCCAGTTTGGAATGTTTTATGGCATGGTGTGTAACGAAAAGTTACTCAGAGACTGGAAAATGCATTTAAACTCTGGTTCCCAATCTCTTTCCCTTGCCCGTGTTCCCCTAGCACTGGTCATAGGTTTCTCTCTAGTCTCTTTCTGTACTGTTACATGATTTCCTGGCAATTTTTTTTTAAATGTGCCAACAGTCTATGAAATCAAATATGATTAGATAGATGTTCCCAGACAGGCTCCAGCATTCAACAGGCATCTGTTGTAGGGAGCCATCTGAATCACAATCTGACATTGTTCCTGTAAATACATTTTGGGTATCACAAAAGCTATATAGTAATTTTTATTATTTTTTTTTTTCTATAAGCAGACAAATGTGTGAAAACAGTGGCTGAAAGATCTCTCCTGTGTTGCAAGTCTTGTCTAATGAATGACATCATGTTCTCAGAGACTTGATACTGTTCGACTGAGGCCTTTGCCCTGCCATTGTTATGATAGTTGCAGCTAAGCCATGATCCTGTCAGAATTAATCATAGATTTTTAAAAAAATATTAAATGTGCATAATTCCACCTTTCATGTGTATGCTTCTTTTTATAAATAATGCATATCTATAAAAAGTATGTTTACTTCCAGAATTACAACTGTGTGTGTACATCCAGATGTGCATATGTGCATGTATGTATATATATACATGTGTACAGGAGAACTTATATACATGTATATCCATGTGTATAGAGCTATCTAAATATTTTTGTATGTGCATATCTATATAGACACAGAATATACATACATGCATATAATCATACTGCAAGAAGAATAAATATTCATTGTTCATTTTAATAATTCATCATAATAAATATTTATATAACATACACAATGATGTGTTGTGGTATAAATGTTTCAGTGGCATGAGTTGGGGCTGAATGCATTATTTATGAGTGACAAATCCACAAGTAAGTCATGCAGGTCAGCAATAAAATCCTTCCACTTCACTCTCATGAATTTCTTACACATAATCAAAAGAACTATTTTTCAAACATACAAAACTGTTAAAAATTATTATTCTGTTATTTTCCTGTATTAATGTCCCTCATTCTGACAGGAAAGAATTCAAAATGACTGCAAACACATACATAAATGTAACATTTTACAATTTTTGTATTTTGGTAAAATTAAACTCAGTTTTAATTTCTTAACAAAGAGTAAACACAGCATGGAGACAAAGATGTTATTACACTCAAATTACCTCTAACATTTTGAGAGTAGATCTGTGCTTCTGATAAGAATGGGGGAAGAACACAGCTCAGTGCAGAGCAAATTATAACACAGTAACTTTTCCAGGACTCAGAGTTACGTATTTTGTTTATTTGTCTGTTTTTCACATATAAGTGCTGGAAAAATTCCACATGAAACAATCTTTTCTTTGGTATTAGGGTTTTCTTTTTCTTAACATAGAGTTGTCTGAAGCTGTTCAAAGGTGTGGAATATTCAAGCCAGTCTTAGAGGAGATGGATTAATGCCAGGAAAAAGATGAGACAGTCAAAAGTAACTGATAAATTGAAGAAGCATGAGATGAATTTTATTTATAGCATGGTTTAGTAATTTATCATATGACTATACAATTTATCTTATTACTGTTGCCATTACTCGTATAGTAATATGATTTGTTTGCACGTTTTTTTCAGTAGTTTCTCTGCCTTTTCACTAATTTGGTACAAGGTGCATTTGTTTAGGTCTGTAAGATATTATAAAAAAATATACACAACTTATCTTTTCCTATATCATACAATGACATGGTGATAAAAGGAAATGACTGATATTAATATGGATAATTCTCAATAAGTGCTCAACCTAGGAAATAGCCAAGTAAAATTTTGAAAAATATAAGTGTGCCTGGATAGCTTCCATATAGATTCTTTTTATTGTGATGGTCTGAAAAAAAAATATATTTAGATTACAATAGCATGGTACTAAAAGCTCTGTTCTGAATAATGCTTCTGTGCTACTTTTACATATATATACTTTTTTCTTTTTTTTAATGCTTTAATTTTCATTACACGATCTTTTACATCTGTTACTTGGAAGAAGGAAAAAAGAAGGCACTGGGCAAAATTATTTTTTTCCTCTACCACATTAGCAAACAACTGCTGATAACTTGCAACCCCCTGCAACATAATACCAGTATCTCTTCCTCCAAGCCCCTAAGCCTAACTGTGCATATTTTCATTAATTATAATTTGGAGGAGCTGGAGAGTTTCTTTGAGGTGACAGACAAACAGCAGGATATCATGAATATGTATTGCATGTCTGAGAAAATAAATTAACAGGGGCCATCCACTCTGGTGACCCACTTAGGCTGTCATTGATGAGTGTGACAGAAAGGTTCTGTAAGAACTGAATTTGCATGACAGACTTTTCTCCTGATCAACTAATTTACCCTATGCATTTAGATTATTTTAAGCACTACACTGCAGTCAGATAATTAATCACTAAATTGCCAATAGTGACATTAAGGTACAAGCAATACATTATTACTGATTACCACTTAAATCTCTAACTTGTCGGGCTTCAGCTCAAAAATTGGTATAATCTTACAGTAAATAATGAAATATATCATCTGATATGTTTATAAAGTTAGGTGTTTAGGGAAAGAGGTTGATATGCCATAAATAAACTTGTTTTGTTGTTCTTTATGACTGTTATGCACAAATATACTTGCAGAAGTACTTGGTTACTGCCCATTATTGTGTTATTATATTAAAAAGAAGCTCCATTAAGCTTAAGTTTCTAAAATTCCTAGACTGAAAATATTTGTGCACGGGCACATACATCTATATACATACAAGAATATAAATATATGAATGAAACCACCTTTCTGTGGCTCAGATACTTTCATACAAACATGAATTTTCAGCTAACTAAATCTAAACATTAAAAGAATATAAATAAATATTGAATTATTAAAAAATGGTTCTCTAAAAATATAATAACATTACAATATATGTTTACATTAAGCAACAGAAATATAAATATAGCATCTTCCTGTGTTGTAGATTTTTACTGATTCATAGTAGCTTGATTCAATGCCTGTAGCAACTTGTAAGAGTCTCAGTCACTTTCTTAGTGAGGTGAGTTTGGCCTTAAGGTTAGACTATGAAGGCCAGATATAAACTGTTGCATATTTTAACAAAAGCATCAATGAAGGAAGGAAAAAAAATAAGTAAAAAAGACCACCGCATCTCTTAACAACTCAGAAATGAAGATTAGACTTTTTTTTCCTAGGGGACATACAAAAAGTCTTCTACTCTAAAAACTCATCAGACATACACAATCCTGTTAATCACATAGGAAATGCACACAAATAGCTGCAAAACTTTGTCTTGGAAATCAGCAGAAAACTCTTGCATGTTTTTGACTGACTTTAGACTACACAATTTTAATAAGAGCAGAAAGATCCAGCATAAAATTCCTTAGCCCAAGAGGTCTCTGACACTTTTGGGAACTTAAGCTTCTTAGCTGGAGGATAACATATTAATGTCTGAGCTCTGCTGTCTTTAATCATCTATGGTTACTTGCAATCAAAGGAACAAGTCAGGTCTAGAAGGATGATTTATCCTAAGGTGCACCTGGCAAATCACTTGTTTGTATCTCCCTTGCAGTGACCGGAAATTCATCAGTCCATGCATGTGTCTTGGGCCCCTTTTGGAGACGTCCATCTGTTGGGATGTAATGGACTGGGAAAAATATAATCCATTTGGTAGGCAAGATAATTCTTTACATATAATTAATCAGTTTTCTTTCCCAAACAACAGCTACTTCTGACTCTCAGTGGGCTTTTTTGTACATTTATTGAAGAGTATTGGATAGTGCTGAGAAAGTCCCAGGAAGCAAAGCTCTGCAGTTACTATTTTTTATAAATCCACCTTGACTCCTACAACTTAGCAATTTCTTGTAAACTGAGCTGCAATTGTATCTTAAAGGCTTTTTTTGTTCCCAAGCAGCAGCTGAGTTTAAGTAGCTAGAGGAGCACAGTAAGAGCTAAGGCCATTCCAGTCATCATCTGAAGTACTCTGGAAACAGAAAATTGTGTAGGGTTGATTTGTTCAGAAAGATTGGAACGTTATTCCCAATGCACTCTGCAGGCAACAGATTTTTTCCCAGAAGTCTTTTAAAATCTATGTTTAATAAATAAAACAGTAGCTTAGTTGTGCCACCAGCAGAGAACAGAAAAGGCTGATGTCCTAGGAAACTGAGCCAGACACTTCAGACTCTCCACAGTATAAAGTCCATAACCTCTGCTACAGAGATAAGCACACAAACAGTAATCATAGTAAGTTTGCTGATCTTACAGCTGATTCTCTACCTGTTTGCTGATTCTCCACCTGTACTAACTTTTGCAAAGTGGTTTACATCAACGTGTGTCCACAAGGTAAAACCATTTCTGTGCCGCTACTGCCTGTAACTAGTTTTTATATGTTTAGAGGAAGACTTCCCATTTTCTAAAACCTGAATGGTACATTCTGTCATGATTTGTAGTTCAGATATATATCTCATTGGTAGTTCAGATCAAATTTGTTCTTCATGTATAGCTACGAAGATCAGACATTGTGAAAGAGAAGCAGGTTTTCCAGAGAGTGCTAATGCCCAAAAGGAGATAGAAATTGTATGATTCATAACCAAATTTGACCAAATATACATTAGACCAAAACCAACACAAAATCCATCTTGGAATAAGTTGAAATTTGTGATCTTGGCAAATATTTGTTCACGCCATGTATGTTACTGTAATAACAACAAAAAGTGGTTGAAACTGAGACATCTTGAAGAAAAGAATCCAAGATTAAATTCAGTGAGAAAGTGGGAAAAATTATGACACCACAAATATAATCACAGGACATAATCATATATAAGTGCTCCAAGGGAGATGATGGCTTTATCTGCTGCTCCAAGTCCTGTATATACAATGTGTATTAAATACAGAGACAACATATAACCAAATCATTACTAGGAGGGAAGAATCTAGTATTCATGTCCCATACCTGAGTTTGTGAACACAGGTATGTTTAAACTCAGCATCCCTCCTTGGTCCTTCATGTCAGGTTTGAAGGGATTAATTCTGCAATTTCCTGCTTCCCCTTGCATCACAGAGTCCCATGCAGGCTCCAGAGCAGTGATGCCAACTTCAGTCCCCCTCATATCAGGTAGAATAACATCAGTTATCACTGAGAGCACAGTATCTATTTTGACTCTACAACTTTTTACCAGCAATAATCCCACTAGCTTTCTGCTCCTATCTGCCAGTCTATTAGCTGAAAGGCATTCCACATTTCCTGGAAAGCAGGAAAGAAAAAGGAATTCCTTGACAAGCTTGTTTACTTAGATAAAATACAGATATTGACATTTGTTCAAGGTTTGGAATGCTAGCATAAATCCTCCTATTTTAGTGGGATTAGTGGGCAGAGTGTTTATGTAATTCAAGAAATTTAATATGTACAGTTCACCAGGTTTCAAAGTGAGGAAATGGGATGTGAGTCATTTTTAGAGAAGAGTGGTTTAGGAGCAAAGATAGAAGAAAGGAGCATGTAGCATAAAATATAAAAGCAAGGAAGTCCTTTCATAATTTTTTTTTCTTTTTTTTTTTATTTTTTATATTACATGATGTCTCAAAAAAGTAGTCTGTTCCTGGAAGGATATTAATATTGACCAAGTAATTTGGAACAATGTCATCTTGGTAGAACATATTTTTGTATTATTCCATTCAAATATATTTTTCTTGATTTACAGTGTTACCTGGTTTTTCAAGACTCACCTAGAAGAAAAAGGACCATGGCTAGTAAACAACTTAATGAAAATTTTCCTGTAGTTTATCTGTGTGGAGACAAAGGCCCTTTGTAACCACCTTTTCTCACATTTGGGATTAAAAGAAACCACTCACACACCAAAAAAGTGTGCTGTTTTCTGCTCATGAGTCAATATTTTTTATTTACAATCAATGGAAACTGGATTTTTTACAACAAAGGTTTCAGGAAGAAAAGTAACTTTTACATTTTCCAAACATTAGTAATGTACAAACTGCAAGTGAAAAGACTTATTTGCATGCTTAAGTTAATCATGTGAATAGGCCTGTTCAGTATGTGAATGTGTGTTTGCAGAATGGAAGGCCAAAAGACCAATCTTTTTCCCGGTGGAATTAAGAAAGGCTTTACCAATTATTTCAGTAGAAGCGGGATCATGACATTACATATGAATAAGAATTGATGGCTTAGAGACACAACTGTTTTCAGAGCAACTGTTTTGTACACTGCCAATTTGTCCAGCTCCCTAAGGTCTGCTACTGAGTCCCACGATTCCCTGTCTTCACTGGAAAGATACATTATGCTTCACCCTTATAAGAAGCTGTGAAATTCACCATTTAGTTTGGGAAGCAAAGAGCTTTTTCATAATTCTTAGCAGAAGAAATTTGCTTAGCAATTGCTTAAAATACTTCATGATATCTCTTAATATAAAACAAGAATGGAAGAAGAAACAAAGTGACTACTAAAATGTTGTGAACTAGTAGATACATACACAGTATGTGAGACAACTCTGTCCCCAAATAATTATTTAATATTTAGTAAACAATAATACTTAAATGACAATTTATGGGTGTAAGAAGAGGTACTATTTAATGAAATGCAGTCATCCATTTATTTGGACTCTTATTTTTTCTCATAATAAAAAGTTAGAAATAGAATTAATTTAAATTTGCAGTGAGATATAGTCTAGCTAAACTTCCAGGTTCACAAACACTCACCAACTCCTTTGCTTAGCTTGACCTCCTTTCTTGTCTCCTTCTGTTGGTCTCTTCCTTTCCCTGAAACAATAAAAAAAAAAGCAAAAGAGACTGCACCAAAGAATGACTGTGTAGTTCTATAATAATGTTAAATTTGGAGCAAGCTTTCAGACAAAAAACATAGACTCTAAACATCCCTTTTGCCATGGTAAGTTAGGCTTTTGTTTTGTTTTGTTTTGTTTTTTGTTTTTCAGGTGCTCATGTGTTGCTTTGTCACCTAGAATCAGGTCATACCTTTGCATTTCAAAATCCATTCATTTGCTCCTCTAAGACCTTTGACATTTATGTTAACAGAGCAGTAACAAAGTTATAAGATTGCTGATGGTGAATTCAGATGAAATAGCTCCTTTTCTTTGGAAAATATGAAATGGCTGAAGGGCTGTGAGGTTGCTTAGGGAAAAGACTGGGGAAAAATAGGTAAGCTTTTCTTAAGATGGCCCATTAATGGAAAATCTAACTGGGATTTCCCATCCTCATAAAATACGCAGTAGGTGCATTCTTAATGAATTGTGGAGACACAGGTGACTACTGTAGGTTCAAAATCAGCCATCAGCTTGGGAGTCATGGCAGGGAAATACTTTGAAATATTTCTCACCTTCATGTAAGTCTTCACTTTGTTCTCCTTTTCTTTCCCTTTCTCTCCAGCTACCATAATGCAAGAAGCTTCCACTTTTTCTGCTTCCTCATTTGGCTTTTCCCTGCTGCCTTTAAAAGTATCTCTCTTATCCCCCATCCCTGAAGTCTATGCGTCTTCAATCTCCTTTGTTTCATGCTGCCAGCATCCTCCATCATCCAACCTGCTTGCTGTCCTCTTCTGTCCTCCTGCCCCTGCCGGCAAATCCCCTCTCTTGGCAGCAGCCTTGGTTTCCTCTCTCAGCTCTCTCTCACCATTTAGCAGCAAGGCACTGCCACCTGCAGAGAGCAGCTGTGACAGTGACCACTGTATGGAAAATGGGAAACAATAAATCTGTCTGCTGAAGGAGCAGCAGCTACATATATTTTGGAGTTTTTTACTTTGGATTAGAGAGCAATCAATTCTATGTTTTCTTAAACCCACTATTATTTAACATAAGGTAAAAGAAAGTGTGCCTGCTTTAATGTTTAAACAGGATATGGTAGTGGAACATCCCTTCCTATACAAGCTTAAATATTGTTATACTAAATTTACAAAGTTAAAGTCTGACCAGGCTACAGATGGTTCATTGGACATTTAGTTTGCCATCTGATCTGAACACAGGTTCATCATGTCCTTGTGTGCTGCTGTCTATTGCAAGTGGCAGTGCCTACCTCTGTCTGTCGATTTAACATCTAAGATTCTTCAGAGGCACTGAAAAAGGGTCCAGATAAGTTTGTGCTGCTCTGTTGCTTGCATAAGACAATATGAAACACTTCAGTCTGAAGAAATTTTCTTCTATCCTTTTGGCAACCACATGAGCATTCAACTTTGGAACCTGAAAAACTGTATTGATAAATCAAATGTGCTCTCTAGAACTGAAGCCAGCTGCCTGGTATGTCCTATTCACACAATTAAACTTCCTTGGCCTTCAGAGTAAGATGATTGTATTCATGTCTCCTATTAGGAAGATTCCTGGCCAGTGCCAAATCCTGAACTGCACCCAAGCATTGTTTCTGAAAATGTTCAGTATCCTGGACCAAACCTGTGCCAGATCTGTTCTAAAACCAGAAGTTTTGACAATGGAGTTGTAGTCTTGGAAGGAATTTTGGCAATTTTTACTGCACTTGATGCAGCCTTTTATCATTTAACTGTTTGGATCAAAATCTGGATACCTCAGAGGTGTTCATTTCAGACTGATTTATTTCCTCTCTGGTGATAAAAGGATATTCTTAAGACCAGCTTGTTCTGCTCAAATGTGCAGACAGCTCTGTATCTCTTTTTCCACCATGGCTCCACTCTACTAGCACTTTGGGTTTTCACTCTGAGACAGAAAGCACATACCCCATCAACATTTTTCAAAGCATAATAAGCACTCCCTTCCCTTCCAACCTGTACTTTTGCAGATTCAATGCATCACAGATGCCAACTATTGCAGCTGGGGAGTTGTTAAAGTGGGTGGACAACACATTATCTATACTGTGTGTAACTCCTTTGCCATGTCATGGCCTAGATCTGGACTTGAGGTTGATTTCCCATCAATCATATCTCTGACAACTGATTAAGCATATCTGGATATGGAAGTGTTTAATGAGGTGGTAGGAGAGCAAGTATTGCCAGTGATGGACAATTAAAGGACAGAGTAAGGGTACCCAACAGAACTGAAGAAGCAGACAGCTGTGTCTCCTCTTTTCCAAACAGTGGATGTCATAGTATAACAGCTGTGGAGGAAAAAAAAGTACAACTTTTAGGGATTTAAATCACAAAGTTCATCAACTAGGTTTACAGAAATTTCACAGCAGATTTTAACCAGATTAAGATACCTTTGTATATGACATATTTATGAAACATCAACATTTGTCAAAATTTAGTTTTCTTTCACTGTCTATGAATTGCTAAGAAATATTGAAAATTGTTTGCTGAAGCAGAACTATTGATTTAACTTAATTCAGTCTAAATTAATTTTCACCTGTATCCTGCTTGTAATATCTAGAGAAGTCCCCAGGTTAAAATTATTCTTGGTTTTATTGACCTTAAGCCTTACAGTCAGATTCATAAATAGAAAGAGTAACATTCCTAAGCCTTAATAACACACAACTACAAAAGTTAGACTGCTTCCTTGGTTGAATGGATTAAGTTATTCCAGCAGTAACTAGAGTAACTAGTCCTGTATGTGTCTGAGAGATGATTAATTGTAGATGACCTCTACAACTTCAGGAAATGTGGAAATAGTCACGCATTTCAAGTCATTCAAGGAGAAAATAAAATGGTTATAAAATAGATTTTAAAAGTAAAATTTGAAAATGTGAAACCTAAAAACTTTCACTTGACTATAGACCTGAGAAAAAGATGAGGAGAATATTTACTTTCAGTGCAAAACTGGCCTAGCAGCATAGTTATACATAGCATTTGCACTGCACTATGGGAACTCTGTTATATGTTACATGTACAGTATTTTTCTCTCACTTTCATTCTCCAGATAAGCTAAGGCTGAAGCAACATAGAAATGCATCCCTGGAAGGAGGCCAGGGCAGAGTCATTAACTGCATTCTGGAAAAAGAAGTGTCATGTAATGCCTGATCCAGAATTATGCAGCTGGTGAAGATAAGATTTTCACTTCAAAAATCATGAGAAATTACTAGAAAGTCCCAGAAGCTGGGTGAGCTAACCTGTCCATTAGCAAAGACACAAACACCAGTGTGCTGTTCTTATTACTGCTACTGCACAATCTCCTAAATTCTCCTGCCTCTACAGTCATAGTTCTGCAGTTCAGCTCACACTTTTCTGAGTAGCTCGGCTCATCCTTCCAGCCATTTGATATGACATGTTCCTTTACAGGTGCACTGCTATAAATCAAGAGCAAGACCATGGAGGTTGGAGGGTTAGTATCAATATATAAGCAACATAAGCAAAAAACAGGCTCAAACAAGAGTAAAAACTTTGTCCAGCTTTTAAAATTTATGCTGAATGACAGATTTATGGAGTAGCTTATAAACTGTTCAAGGCAGGGACTACCCTTTTTTTCCTCCAGTGTTCCACATACTGAGACTGCAGCCTCTAGAATATGAATAATTATATGTCTATTATAAGGAACATTTTTATTTTTAAACATGAAAATCAACATTGTCAGCAAAGCATAAATGTATCTTGAGAAAGATGGCTCACCACACAGTCTTTAGTAATGACAGAGGGGAAAAGGTCAGTTCCTAGAACTATAGTGAACATGTATCACCAAACCTACCATATCCAGTATAGAGCTGGCATATAACGACTGTGTTTTCTTTCACTCTTTTCCCTTCATGTTCAGTGTTTTGGTGCTTTTCATCTCAGAGGTTCACTATCTGTCTTTGTGTGTGGATGATACAGGGACTTTCCATATGCTCAGAATAACTTAAATAAACTCTTCAGCCATTTGAAACATGGGGATTACTGTTTAAGGGGAAAAAAAGAAGATGGAGGGGAAATGACAGATGTTTTTACTCAGCAGTGTGCACCCATGATTTTAATAAAGATTTTTGATATATAAATAGTGCTTGCAAAGCTAAATATTTTTCATGTGGTATTCAGCTGTAGCTTTGTTGTTTTTTTCAGAATGAAATTCATCTGGAAAAAAAAATGATATGGTATTAATATACATGTATGTCTTTATGGTTCTATTAAAGTCTATAGTTCTTCGAAATGAAAATAAAACCAGAGTGGGAATTAAATAACATTAAAATATTAGAAACTTGAACTTTTTGAGTGTGTAACCAACTATGTTTGCAAATATCCTTACCAACTCCTTATGGTTCCAGCAGTCAGATCACCCCACCAATCTGAGACAGAAAAGTCAGATCCTATGTAGTACATATCTAACCATAAAGTTAGTACCACTCAAGCCTCACATAATAGTGCGTGTCTTTAAATGTGTATCCTGAGAATGATGATTTTGTGCAAGAAAACTAAATATAGTCACAAAAATTGGGGTGGATTCACAGTTTACAGTTTACTGGCAATATGTTGTTTCCCTGATCTCTAAATATATGATATTTAAAAATGGGTCCAAATGCTGGAAAACTGAGCTGTTTTGAACCGAGACTCACAAAAATCAACAAGCCTTTTTTCACTTTGTTAATTCCATGAGCTTTGTAACAAGGATGAAGATCCTGATTTAGTGGAGCCAATAGTCACAGACTTAACAACATTCTTCTTCAGCACAATATTTAATTTTAGACACATAACAAAAGTGCTTTCCCTACGTGAAACCTCATTCACTTCCAACTGTATATGTAGGTGACATCATGATACCTCCCAACAAGCAGTTGTACACATGACACAACAGGGAACACTTAGACCAGGGGGGTGGCCTAAAATGGAGGAGACAAAGTTTCATCTCCAGGTCCCAAGTCATGCTCTAAAATGAATCTTCTGTGCCTCTGGACATATTTCTAGGTGTTTCTGCAGTACTACACCATGCTAATATACAGGGTGGGGGGGGTTCATGTCTTTTTTAATGCATCCTTAACCATTGGTGCTATCAGAAGAGGTAACCCAGCTCTCTTCATATTGCTATTGCTGCAAAACCCCATTACTTGCCTTGCAGTGTTAGGAACATGTCATAGCACAGTGTGTCAAAGAAGGGACTTGATCTGATGGAAAACTGACTATTTCCGTTTACTAAGAAAATATTTAGCTTGGTAATGTCTCTGAATCATTTTTCCACACAGCTGAGCTAACTTCAGGTCAGGCAAAAAAGTTTTTAGACAGAAAAGGTGAGGTCTGAACTGCCCTTTCAGCCACATCCTCTGCTGTGAAAGTCAGCCCCCAGACTTTCAGCGCAGTATGTTATCTCTGGTGTACCATGTGGCTAGAACTGTGTCTGGACCAAAAATTTAGATGCTGACGCCTACATCGGTGTCTTTTCCCATTATGTTTCCAATTCCAATATTAGTATGGGAAGACCAAGCTCAGTTCTGCATGTACCTGCTAATGTACACCTACACATAGCTTCTGTGCATCTGCTCTTTGTCTGGTAACTTGGGGAAAACTGTATTACCTTATATGACAGGAAAACGTATTCTGAGGGAAAATGTTTTAACAGCTTGTGAAGCTTTCAAGCACTGAAGTAAGATGTGCCAGTCAAGATCTTGGATAATTATGCCAAAAATATGCATGAAGTTCCCAATTAGAAAATTATTAATATGCTGAGAAAGGAATATTTATATTTTATCATCCTCCTTTGCTCAAAGGCTGTGCATGTTTTAAATTGATTGATTTAAGAATGGGTTTTTGCCTTTTTTTTTCATACAGTGAAATGGTTTTAATCCTTCATCAGACAATACTGTACAGTTATTGAATACACACGTAGCAAGAATGGCTTGGGAAATTGATCTTTCAACAGTTTCATTTAGAAAGATGATTTAACGTGTTTATTTTAGGCTTGCTGCTGCAATGCATGGTGTGTAATAAAGACTGCTAAGGAATTCTAATAAAAATAAGATTAAATCACAGAATAAAGAATACACACTACTATTTTTGTTCAATTTGCTCATTAGCAGTACACTGTTAATGGTTGCAATTCATCTTAAGAATATTGAACAGTCTTCATTGTCCATCTTTACTAGGCCTTTTTGAATATTTATTTAAATAATTTAATTTTAGATGAGAGTTTATATGTCTTGAGCAACTTTGTTACTCAGAAGTCACAATCAATTAAGGGATCAAATGTAATTTTTTTCATTTACAAATGTGATATTATTTCTGTTTAGAAACAAAACCACATTGAAGTCATTATTGGAACCAGATTTAGCAAGTGCTTTTTAAATAAACTGTATGAAAGACTTTGATCTAGTTAGTTGACTGATATCACAGTTCCATGCATATGTCCTTCTTAATTCTATTGAAAGATCATATGTTATACTGCCAGTGGGTTTGGTTGCTAGAAGTTAAGGCCAATAGTAAAGGCTTTGTAAGCTGAAAAAGAAAAAAGTTATCTAACATTAATATTTTACAGAAATTCAAGTTAAACTCAAAAGGAATTATTTACCTTCCCTTTTTGTTTAGCCTCTGTATAGAAGTATTGTTGAGTTTGGTGACTGGGATCAGTGGAATCATCCTTTAAAATTATCAGTTTTTGTCCAAGCTTTTGAAATCTGTCCTATATTTCCAACCCCCAAAGTACTCTGGGGGTACAAAGGCTCTGAGAAGCAAGCACCAGCTGACGTGTTACCTCTATGTGCATGGAAGGCTGGTGCACAATTTAGCCTGGCGATTTATCATTCGTGTGCAATATTATGAAATGCTCACCAACCTCCTGAAGACAGTCAGAACAATATCTACCATAATGAAGTACAGTTCCACTGGGCACCAAATTACATCCTAGATATTTTGTTACTTGTGCTTTATCAAGCATATGTAAAATTGTAGTGGGGTTACTGACAGACTCTATAATTCAGCTGTCTGCTGCTTTATCACAGCTCTCAGTAGGTCTCTAATGAATATTTCTGTATGCATGTTTCTGACTGATAATCAAACTAAGAACAAGTCCTAATTAGGTTTTCCAGTGCACAGAAAAGTGCCTATATCATATTGGCAGATATCCCAACCAGTGTTAAATTGAAAGTACAAACATAACAGACTTTCTTTTACAATTTATCTTTTTTTTCAATTCAAGTACTTTTTTTTTTTTTTTTTTTTTTTTTTTTTTTTTTTTTTTTTTTTTTTTTTTGTAGGTAAAAACATAATTTAAAATTAATGTTT
>JANHGN010002774.1:58930-76822 GCA_024605025.1 Megaceryle maxima
TATTATTAATATTTATTTTAAACAATTGCCTATAGGGTTTAGACCATAGTAAAATACTTTAAAATTCTGCTGTAAACATATT
Organism: Megaceryle maxima; assembly: GCA_024605025.1. Taxonomy (NCBI): domain Eukaryota; kingdom Metazoa; phylum Chordata; class Aves; order Coraciiformes; family Cerylidae; genus Megaceryle; species Megaceryle maxima. Next base: position 59,013 of record JANHGN010002774.1, read on the forward strand.
TCAATTTCATTAAAAAATGCTAAAAGTTATCAGCCAAATTCCTAGCTAGCATAACTTGCAATTCTTTATCAATTTCATAAGGATATACTCAATTGACACCAGTGACTGCGAAGGAAAGCATCTGAGGATGCCATAGTCTTACATAGGTAGCCGTTGTTAAACTAATCTGCAAATTCTTTTTTTATAGTTAGCTTAAGGCAACACAAATACGCACATTTTTTCCAGTGACTGAGCTATAAGAATATCTTGCTTATAGATAGTTAAAAATAATATATCCAGTGACCTTAGATTTGTTCAGAATTGGCACACAGATCTTTCTGTAAAAAAGAGTCTGCAAAAAATATTTTCTTATTAGCACCCTGTAAAGTTAACTAGGCATGACTGAATATTTAATTTTGTAAGTTCCTATGCTTTCTGCATCCTTATGGTAATGTTACAAATTTGCAATGGGAAAATTAATCATTTTTTAATTTGTTCTTTGAGTTCACTTTCATCACTTCACTGGCACAAATAAGTGGTCTGGAGGAAGAAGGATTGAAACCCAATTCTTCCTTAAGAGACCCACCTGGACGCATTCCTGTGTGACCTAATCCTCCTGGGGCTGGGGGGGTGGGAAATATCATTAATTATATATAAGTCTGGCTTTTTTTGGTTGTGGTTTTTGGTTGGTTGGTTTTGAGTTTGGTTTTTTGTGTGTGTGTGTATGTGTGTATTTTTTGGTTGGTTGGTTTGTTGTTTTTTTTTTTTTTTTGGTTTGGTGGTTTGTTTGTTTGTTGTTTTGGTGTTTTGTTTGGTTTGGGTTGTTTTGTTTTTGTTTTTGTTTTTCCCCAGAGCAGTGGTTTAATGCTGCCTGAAATGTCACAGATGTAAGTTTACTATTTTATGTTCAATTACTCTCTTTGTAAAAGTTAAGGCAGGCAGAATCTTAACTTCATAGCCTAATATGCCATTGCCTCACCAGTAGAATCTCAGTGCAGTAATCTGACAATTCTTTTTAAGACTTTATGGTATGATTCAGTTAAATTGTAATACTACAAGATTCATCTATTTATTTATCAAAATACCAGTTGTGATTAATTCATGTCTATTATCCATTTTTTAATGTTTTGTCCACTCGTTTTAAATTTATGAAAGCCTTGTTTTAAAAGTCTTTAGAACTGTGAATTTCACTGTTTTCTTGGAGAATTATCAGAATGAACAGAAGAAAAGGGGGAGTACATTCACCATTCAAAAGCTGCTACCTTACGGCTTTACTCCAAGCTTGTCATGCTGGATTTAGATCTTTTTAATTCTCTACTTCTCTTCATTCAATAGTAAACCTATTCACAGCATCCCCTAATGATGCAGTAAGATGTACTGAAAGAGCTTTATACACAAAGGTAAATCAGGAAACAGATGAGGACAAGCCTTTAAAACATTATTTGTTTGTGTAATTTCAGTAGCTGTAGCATTCATCCTTGAAACAGATAAGAATGAACATAAGAAAGGAGAATTCACCAAACACTTGTGAGAGGATGCTACCAATTGCTGGTGGATTTTTTCTTTTCTGGTGTGGTTTTTTTGTTTTGTTTTTTGTTTGGTTGGTTTGTTTTTTGGGGTTTTTTTGTTTGGTTGGTTGTTGGTTGGTTTGTTTGTTTGTTTTTTTGTTTGTTTGGTTTTGTTTGTTTTGGGTTTTTTTTAACTCAGAATCATTTTTAACTTATCATTTGACCCAAAGATTCAAGTGAAATTTTATTCCTTCCAGTACTGACACCTAAACAGTATCTGTACTATGTGTGGGTCTGTTGTGTAAAATATTTTTGTATCTTACCTGTTCATTAACTTTCTTTTAGTCCTAAGTAATTATGACAGTTCTTCTACTGACCAGTAGAAAGTTAAAGAATAATTGTTATGTACATTTAAAAGAAAAAACAAACAAACAAACAAACAAACAAAACCAACCAAAAAACAACCAAAAACCAACCCACAGACAAACAAAAAAAAACCCAAACCAAAAAAAACAGAGAGAAAACTTTCTCTTGACCCTGGCTGGGGTTAATTTCCAGACAAATTGGAATTGGCCTGTCCTCATTCAGGTCAAGCAGAAATAATCTGTTGATGATGGAAGAGACTAGAACTGCAGAAGTCAGATGATAGAATTCAGTTCAACCTCAATCTCAATTCAACCCTGAGACTAAATTTTGTCTGAATTTAATCATTGTGTCAATGAAAAATGACAGTGAACTGACAATATATGTCCTATGTGTGACTATACACAAATTTCCAAGTAACACCATATTTCCACAGCAGGAGACATAGGTGCTTAAGGATGAGTGGTTTACATTTAAATGTAGACTGCAATAGACTGCAGAGAATGACATCCCCTCCATTCACTGAATTCTCCATGTAGGTCAAGACTTTCCTGCAGAAGGATAAATATAATGTACTTCATCAGATATTTAAATTGACTGTAAAAAGTTTGTATATATTATTAAATCACTGACAATAATCTCAGCATTTCCTTAAAGGATTCCCCATGGTTTCTTGTACAATCTTGCAATATAGAACTATTGAAAGTTTTATCTCCCTAAGGTACTGGGATACTCCCATATAATTTGAACATTCAGGGTGGTTACAATTTAGTATGCATAATCATCTCAGATACAAGCTGAAGAAACTTTGGTCTCATTAGGCCATCTGGTACATCTGAGAGAAGCCAAATGCTGTCCAATGTGGAGTTTCTGTTGATATACTTATCACTGCCTATTTGATGAAGTGAAACTGATACAATACCATGATAGCATTAAACATATGAATTATGCAAGATGTAGGGCCTGTGACTTCCTAACTTTTCCTCTAGTGCTTCTGAAGTACAAAAAGGGGAAAAAACATCTTTACTGAATCCACCCTGAAAGCTAATATTTCTCACACCACAGTTAAAGGGACTGCAAATATGCACAGGTGTGTAACACATGAATAGGGTTGACTAAGCTAGTGAAGGGTGTGATGGGAGTATTGTATGCATGTTACTGTTAGCCCAGGCTAAGGAATGTCAACAATATACAAGATATTGCAGAGGCTGAAAGTTAATAAAGAGCTACAAGGTGGCCTTGTATAAAAAAGCTGCCTTATCTTTCCTTTTTTTTCTTGCTGCAGTGTGGTTATTCATTTGCATATCATCTGTATCAATTAACTACTAAATTATCTACTGATTGTGGAAACAATAGCTTTAGTGTCAAAGAGAAGGGTTACTTCTCAGAGATTTTTTTATTGAAAATATTTTTAAATGAAATAGCTCTTTTGCATTGTCACCAAAAATATGCACTGAAAGGGATAAACAGTCTTTTAAAAACCAGCAAATCAGAAGTGTGATCCATCCCAAAATAAGGATTAGCAGAATTAAACTCCAGAGTAATGATATGTGATTATAGACACAAATAATGTCAAGTGGAACAGTTCTTATTTGCAAAGTTATTCACCTGCTTAATACTGAAATTACCTTTTAATTTTAAATCTGACTTTAACCTTTTCACAGATTGCAACTTGTGTTCTGCCTGAAACTGCAGATATGATACCATTAGTTAATGGAGAACTTCCTTGATACTTTTAAAATTATTGTAAACCACAATTTCAATAGTCTAGTTTCAGACTAGATCGAATAATAATTATCAAACTGTGTTGCCATTTTTAACAATACTTTTCAAAATAATTTATTGAAGTGTCTTTCAGCATTTCACTAAGATACAGAGCAGAGGTTATTTGGAGGTAAAGAAGACATTTCTGATTTATTTTTTATCTGATCTGATATTACTCAGTAAGCTTTGCATTTTAAAATGATTTATTTTCATCAGCAAGTTATTTTTGCTAAAATCATTCTACTCATCTCCTGACAAGCTATTGGCCAAAGGTTATACAGATAAATTCAAATACTCCTCTTTAAAGGCATTGCATGTATCTCTCAATATTTTGACCTGCTCGTCGTTCAAAATATGAAAGCTGATTAGTATACCTGAAAGGAACCCGGAAGAACTGCATTTCTTCTGTTTTACCCATGTTGTTTATGGGACCACAGATACTTCCTTTATTACCTTAGTTCATTAGGTCTCTGACTGAAAAAACCAAACAGCAGCTGCTCTCTCACCCTCTCATCTCTGTATTTTTTCTGCACACCTGAGTATAAACACTTCTTGGAGTTTTTTAGAAAAGGAACAGTGGCTGGTCACGGTTTGCACAGTTGAGTAGAATAATCTATAGAAAGACAAATAAATAAAACTAGAAGGGATCATCTGCTCTGCATACATCACTGACATCAGATCACTGAGCTTTTACCAGCTGTAGTTATGGCTTTGACAGAGTGAGACAAATTCTAAACATACTTGAGAGTATGCTCTCTTGTCCTGCCATCCTCCAAAAAACAACCTCTGCATCAAATGTTAAGAAAAATAAAGGTTTTTATTTCCCCAGAGACAAAGAACAGAAGATCTAATATAATAGGGTAACAACCTGGTTTGATTTCATTTATTTATTTAGTGAATAAGGAAAATGTTGAGTAAGTCAATCAAGCCTTTGAAGCACAGACTCTAAGCGCTAACAGTTCATTAAACCCCTTTTCCACTGCTGAATTCAGCTTGAGGAAATTTTTTTTTCTATTACTAAAAAAATTATCACAAAGCTCAATGTAATAGTATCCAAAAGAACCAACATTTTTCCTTTCTGTTGCTCAAAGACAACTGCCACCACTATTAACAATCAGAGATTAAGTTTTCTTTCAATTCTCCCAATCCCTTGGGGACATTAACCAACAGATACACAACAGTTCATATCTCAGGCTTAAATTTTAACTCTTGATAGGGGCACCATTAAAATATAAGTAACAAAATAGATAGTAATTAATAATGCTCCTGGGGCTTTCTCTGCTTCAATTTTTCCTTTCCTTCTTCATTATTTGGTGAAAGTTTGTTTTGTAGTCTTTCTTTTGTGACAGATTGCTCTAATTTTGTATGCCCAGATCCTGTTAACTCTGTTTTTGTTTAGCCTATCCAAATTTTTCTCTTCTATGAAAAGAGATTTCCTTTGTTCTGGAAAGTTAAAAATACTCTGTTTTGGATGGAATTCTCTGGTGGGCTACTTGGATCTTGAGGGAAAAACATTTTGTCCTAGAACTTGCAGAGTGAGTAGTTTAAAGTTTGTCGGGAAAAAATCCACTCCTTTCTTTGCTTCTTCTTTCTCAAAAAATCACTGATTTAGTTGACAAAGAATCTAAATGTGTTTCCTTCTTTGATTTATACCTCCTACCTATCAACACATTTTATTCAACATCAAACAATCTCCATTCACTCAACTTCTAGACTATTATGCACTTGTGTTTTAAAAATGGTTTCTGATTAAATAGGAGGAGAACTTCCTCAGATAGGAGTCTACCATCCCTGTTTGTGCATTCCCTTTCAACCTCTCCATGCAGCATTAATTATAAACCTGAGAGAGATACACTTTTGCTGTTTCTGTGGCCCACATGGTATTGATAAATCTCCAGTACCCATCTGACCAGATTATCAATGTACTCTGTAGTCAAAAGCTTGAGTTACTCAGAAAGTGGTTGAGAATGATAAGATGTGGCCTATGTTTGCTGTGTTTTTGTTGATTGCTATACACTGGGTACTTAGAGCTTGAGGCATTTCCTTGGTGCTTACAAAAGCAGGTTTAGTCTGACAGCAGGTGAACCTAGAAAAGAAGAACAAAGAGATACCCAACACCCCAAATCACCTGGATATGTAAGTAAGGAAAATGCTTCAAAGAGTACCTTGAGTCTTGTCTATGTGACATTGAGAAGGGTGGTATGATTTCAGTTCTTAACAGAAACTAAATATAACCTAAATGTAATAAATGGAATTGGATTTTACCAGAGAAAGTAGGTTCAGTCTTGGATTTATTTTAATGTGCTTTATTCAGAAATGGAGCCTTTACAGTTCTGAGAGAAAGATTTCTTCAATTAAGAAGCTAACAACTGAGTTAAATTAGTTCAGTTATGAGTGAAGCATCTTGCAAGTTCCCCACAAAAAAAAGATTTAATGTAAACTGTCTTTTGGGTGGAACATTCTGCTAAAACATTCTTGAATTAAATAATAAGTAAACAAAATTTTGACTTAAAAATGCTGAAAATAAGAACAGATATATGATGCTTTTGTACATATGATACTTTCCCCTATATGTTGCATCTAACTGACAACTATGTGTTGGGATTTGGGGGTCTTTTTCCTTTTTTCTTTTTCTTTTCCCTCTTTTTTAAGAGGGAAAAGATTTGAGCTGGCTCTTATCCCATTGCAACAAGGTGGCTGGAGCCCAGCCATCTGTCACAGCTGCTGCTTGCCATCACTGCCACTCTAATTGACGATGAACCAAGAACCCTGCAATAATTAGGGCTGCACTCTGTCTCAGGCAGGTAATGCACCCTTTTAGCATCCAGCAGTTCCCATCTGTGCACCAGTCCTGACTCCCTTCCTGGATGCAGGAGCACAGCAGACCCACAGCTGGCTTCCCAGGTTGGCAGGGATGGCCTCACCTGGGAAGCGTTAGAAGGCCTAAAGGAAGCCATGCCCACATTGAAACTGTAAACCTCCACAAACTGTCTGGAAGATTTTAATCCTGCTGCCAAGTCACACATACAACATCTGCCATTCAGCCCTTGTTTTTATAGTAAAAGAAAAAGAAAATAAATAAATAAATAACAAGCCAAACATAACATTGAGCAGCTTATGGACTAGCCCAGTTGAGGTTTCTTTGTTAAATTACCTCTCAGCAAAGGTTTGGGGTTTTTCCTCATCACAAACACTACAAACACCAAAAGCTTTGGTGCATAGGGCACGTAATTCAGTCATCTAGAAGATATCTTTACAGCAAGACTTTCTTCAGTGTTGAGGCATTTTGAAGGAGCAAAGCCAAATCTTCACTATTTTTCTTGACTGCAAGGCATTGGAAAGCTCAGCCCTTCCCTTATGCTATATGCATAACCAGAATATTTCATCCAGGTATTTCTCTGTCCTCTACAGACACAAGTCTTCATGACACGAATGGCTGATTTGCAAGTTTTCAGTTATTTCATAGTATTTTGGGAATTGCTGCCCTCTTAAGCAGAAGTGACTCAGGTTTCCACAGCAGGTGTATGCATGCTGTAAAATCTACTCTTATATTTAAATTCTACAGCACTTTGGGCTTCATCTAGAACATAATGAAGTAAATAGAAACAAGTCAGTTTACTCCAGAGAGATTCAATTTAAGATCATAAGGTTGTTTAGGGTTTAAGGCAACATTTTAGGGCTAAATCTCTTTTCTTTCTCCAATTCTTTCACAGTCCTGTATGAATTAAGGTACAGCATACTTCTTCAGAAACTTATGATGCAAGGCTTGGATAAATACACTTTGCACTGGATAAAAAAATGACTGGATGGTCGGGCCTAAATTGTGGTAATGAACGGATCTGGCTGGTGTCTGGTCACAAGTGGTGCTACCCAGGGTTCAGTACTAGGGCATGTTCTCTTTAATAGCTTAATTAATGATCTGGATGAGGGGATTGAGTGTACCCTCAGTAAATTTTCAGATGACGCCAAGCTGAGGGGGGGATGTGTCAATCTGCTAGAGGGTAGGGAAGCTTTACAGTGGGACCTAGAATGTTAGGTCAGTGGCCCAAGGTTAATTACATGGGGTTCAACTGTGGCCAGCAGGAATAGGGAGGTGATTGTGCCCCTGTACTTTTTACTGGTGAAGACACACCTTGAATATTGCATTCATTTCTGGGGCCTTCACTATAAGCAGGACATAGAAGTGCTGGAGTATACCCAGAAATGGCCAAGGAGGCTTGTGAAGGGCCTAGGGCACAAGTCCTATGAGGAGTGGCTGAGGGAGATGGGGTGGTTTAGTCTGGAGAAGAGGAGGTTGAGGGGAGACCTTATCTCTCTCTACAACTACCTGAAAGGAGGTTGGAGCAGGAGGCACATAGCCTCTTCTCCCTGGTGACACGTGACAGAACCAGAGAGAATGGATGCAAACTGCACCAGGGGAGGTTTAAGCTGGATATTAGGAAACATTTCTTCACTGAAAGGGTTATCAAACATTGTAATGGTCTGCCCATGCCAGTTGTGGAGTCACCACCCCTGGAGGCATTTAAATGGTGTGTGGATCTGGTGCTCAGGGACATAGTTTAATGGTGAGCTTGCAGTGTTGGGTCAAAGGTTGGGCTAGATAATCTTGAAGTTCTCTTCCAACCAAAGACATCCTGTGATTTAAAGTTGTAGGGATTTGTAATTCCAGGTAAGTACTTTCAAACTAGGCCAGGCCAACCAGCCAGTCAGCCTGGCAACCTTTTTCTGATGGGAGCACTGCCTTCTGCTGCAAGACAACCCTCGCTGTCTACATGACTTTGGATTTTGTCATACCTTGCTTTAGCATAATCTGGACACTACAAAGTCCTTTAGTTCTTTTTTTTTCATTGCTATCAATTAAAAAAATAACATTTCCAGTTTTATTATTTTACTTTTTGGCCTTTTCTCCTTGAAACAGAAGCTTAATATGCTTTCAGTTCCCTTTGCAAAAATAGCCTTTGTAGAAAAATTAACCCATGTAATTTTTAATATTATTGATAGCTTTATTTGGAAAATCTGTCTGAGCTAGTGCAAAACTGATTTACTAGCTCTTATCTTTGGAAATGTGATGTTTTTCTTCAGTTTTTGAGAATGGTGTGATGTCATACTAACATTAAGTAAATTACTCCAAGGGCAACTTGTAGCAGAAAAATACAGTGTAATGGATTTCAACGTTTTCAATCCCTTAACCACATATCAGCAAAACTTCATCTGAAAAATTAACTTATCCGTGATTTGAGTGGTGGGAATTGTTAAAATGAGAAACACATTACACATGAGTTAAGTAGATGTAGATGCAGTTACTGTACATTAGTTTCTTAAATACAAGAGATGTGTAAGACTTGGTGTACAAGTAAAGACAGGAAGCATGCTTAAATTCACAAAATTCACATGCTTAGAAAATATTGCTGACATATGACTTTTTTCCTATAGAAAAGAAATTATCATGGAGAGAAACTGAGCACACATACACATCCACACACAGACATAAGAAAAGCCAGAAGGTTATTTCTGGTCCTGACATGAAGAGATTAAAATATTTTGTTGGATCTGTCTAGTCAACTTCATACAGAACAATTTTAGACTTGAAAATATCAGTGGATGTATACTTCGTAGATCATTTTCAAAGAATTAGTTACAAAGCAGCAGATACTGCAATAATTTAAGCAAATTTATTGCAGGTTACAAAATAATTTGTCAGGAAAATTACAAATAAAAACTTGTCTCTAGTACTTTGTTCAGCTTTATTTTGACCTGTATTACTTCATTAACATGCTTTACATCACAGTTTCAAAAATAGTGAATCTGACTGATTTATGACAATTGTGGCAGTGTCACTTCTCCACAGAATGAATGAATGAACCAGTGTGGTGCGTAATTGCCTGCAAGCTTATGTGCAAGGCCATCTAAAGCTCTAAATGCCTGTGAAAATAAGGTTAAGATGCATGTTTTGTTTTTTTTTTTAAATTTTAGTTAAGTGTATTAAAACCAGATAAACGAAGGAATGTGAAAAGGGAAGAGCAGAGGGATCTTGTCCCCCTTTTTGAACCAGAAGCAGCCTCACATTCCAGCCAGTCTGCAAGCTACAGAGCCTGCGTGGGCATGTCTACTCTTCAGCTGTGTGAATGGCACACACAGTTAGATACATTTCCTGAAACTTATGGGTTAGACTTTAGATTTATGTGGCACAGACTTTAATTGTCCAGTGTTTCCCAAAGTTTAGAGCTGTGTTTTCTAATGCATCTCCTATGGATTACTTGTGAATAGAATCCAAGCATTGGAGGCAGTTACTCAGACTAAAAAGCTTGGCCATGGTCCAGGATCTAAAAAGAGAGAGATTGAGGCAGAATTCATCTCAGATTCCAAAGGTGTTACTCCAGATTTATGTGAGTGTAACAGAAAGCAGAAGGAAGTTCATTGTCTATTATGTCAAAGATGTAAGATCTTTTAGACAATGAGCTACAGATATCAAGCAAAATACACTCATATATTTTGCATCTTATTAATTGAATTTCTTCACTTTGAAAACTTCATAACTTTAAATGTAATGCTTACATATTGTGAGAGGAGCTTGGAATATATACATAATAATAGAGGCAAAAGTTTTACATAAATTTTCACATTAAAATTCTGTCCAGAGATTGAGATAAGCAATCCACAGATACACACAGAAATTCAATGCTATTTCTGGACCAATTTTAATTGTCAAATAAAGCAGTCTCATTGTTCTCTTTATATATATATATTCTACAGGCAGAAAGAAAGATACATCTTTCTCATATGTGGAGTGACAACTTCATACATCTTAAGAGGTTGTCCCATAAAAAAGGAAGAACACCTCTTTATAGTAAGAATTTCATAGTAAGAAACTTTACTGCTAGGTTTGAGGTATATGACACTTTATAGCTGACTATATGCATTCTCTGAGGGTGAAGTACAGTTTCTGCAGTCTTTATGTGTTGATATACTGTATCATGTGGCTATCAGCTTTTTCAAAGTAGATTGTTGGGATTTTGAGCTCCTTTCAGTATTGCTTTGCTTTTAACATGCTTCTTAGTTTAGGAATTGAAGCTTTGGCTTTCCAAGAAAGCAGGGAGATCCCTAAGACACCTGAGTAGCTGTATCTTTCTATCCTTGCTTACCACTACAGAATCCACTATTCAGCTCACACAATTTACAGAGGAATGTATTTCACAGTGAAACATGAAGTTTCATTAGCATACTGTTTCTTCTTCTAGATCATTATTAAACAGTATCACTGTATCTAACACAGAATCTTGTTATATCCTCATAGCAAATACCCCCTGGTTGATTACCAAGCATCATTACTTTTCTCATTTATATCTTCCCAAGCTACACAGCTCATTCCTCTGTCAGTTGCAGAGATTTCTCTGGAGCTCCCATTATAAATAAAAAGTAACTGTGAGACAAAACTGGCTCAGGTTTTTGCCATGCACTGGCAGTCCTTCAGCCATGCTTGACAGGGGCTTGTACATCTTCTGGACAGTGGCTGAAAACAATGGTTAGAAGCAGTATCAGGCCACTGTGTTGGGATTAGCTATGAGTACCAGTCTTCAGAAGCAATTACTCACAAGTACTATCTTCAAGAATTGCTAGGGTGAAATTTCCAAGAGCTACTCAGGTATTTAACAATTAAAGTCTCATTAAAGTCTGCAAAACCTTTACTCTTAATGAACAAGGGAACACTTGTAAAATCTTTGTCTTTTGAATGCTGAGTGGATTGAACTGTCACAGTATTTTCCTACCCAAGACATACTTTTTACTACTGAGGAATGTCAAAATAGCAATATTCTTTCTTTATAAAGCAAAGTCTTGCAAAGCATCTTTAAAGTACTCAGCAACTGCAACTTGCAAATCTGTTCTTCCTGAAGTAAAAAAGCATACATCCTGGTCTAGAAAATACAGGTGTTACAAAATGTAGAAGTTGCCTTCAGAACTAATCAAACCTTCTTACATTTTTTCTATCCAGCAGTAAAAAGAGCTAAGCTGCTCCTGACCTGAGAGTGGGGGAAGGATAAAGGAAAGGGCTATATCAAGTGAGGCCCCAGGCACAGATAATAAATCCTTCAGTCAGGTTTATTGTTCTGGTTGAAGAGGTGACTCTAGTGTGGGGTGGGGGACTTTCAACCCTGGGATTCTGCATCACTCTGACTTCCTAATAGTATCCACCACCTGCTGCACTTTGACTTTCAGCTCAGTGGCAGCTGCAGAAGCCAACCTAGTCCAGACAAGTGAAGGAAAGCACATTTCTGTGCTAGTTAAAAAGTAGCTAAAAGGCAACAGAGGCATACACCAGTACTGAAGAGAAAAATTGTCATATCATGAAGTGATACAGTTCTGACAGACACAGACTCCTGCTCTTGAGCTTCCACTGCACCATGCAAGCATGCTTAAGCAATCAGAGTTTCACCCCTAATATTTAATACTGCTACAGATAGTTATGCAACTGAACAAGAAACCTGTCTGGGTAATGTCCATTTAGGGATTTTAGAATATCATTTAGGTTTTGGTTGATAGCTACTAGTACCTGAGTTCCCTGTGCAATTAGTGAGATGTACTATATTTCTAAAAGGAGAGCTCAGCTAGTCTGCTGAGTAATGATGAGAAAAACGTCTGGGATGTCTGGGACCCACCTCATTAGGATTAGGTAATGGCTAAGTGAGGTTATAATGGTTAAGTAACATTTTGCAGTGCTAAAGTTTGAACTCAGGAGGAAAAAGTAATGGTTAGATAGTTCAATATCTTTTTTCATCTATCTTTTTTTAAAAAATCTTCAAACTGACTTCTGAAGCCTGTCTGTGTTTTGTCATGTAAGTATTTGCACTGTAAAATAAATGGGGACTGTTTAACATTCCCTTCTAAAAATGTGTGTGTGCATGTTCAGCTCCATTAACAATAGGGGTGTATGCTGGGCAGGAGAGACCCTGACCCCAGGAAATTATTGCCTAGCTGCTGTAATGGCAATTGCTTATCTCTTATTTAAATAATCAAGTTAAACACCAAACAAAACTTCTAAACTCTGCTTTTTTGTTAAGCTCAAAAAAATCATGGGGAGAATGAAACAAATCCTGCACAGGAACAATTACAAAAAATCCCCCAAACTCTACTTCAATATCCTGCTAGCAACCTATATAGTCCTTCCAAAAAGGATTAATATTTTTAAAAACAGCAAACCAATTATAAACATGAGATGTTCCTATCTTCCAAATTCCAGCTGAATGGCTAGATTGCTATCTGTGTAATATTAAAAAGAAATTTAAATTATTATTTACTGTGGGAAGAATTTAGTTTAGGATAAAAGAACTTCCATTTTTAAACAGCAGGGTGAAATTGGAATTTGTCTGTTTATTAAATCACCAGAGTTTTGTAGCAAAGAATTTGCTATCTTCTTAGTTTTTACCTTCTACTAGATAAACTGGTTTTATCTGCATCTGAGTGATCGTGTAATATACTGCAGCACTGGTGAACTGACAGATATCATTCACTAGGAAATAATGCACATGCCCTGTTGTATAATAACCTAAGACACCACAAATGATATAATACAAGTATTTAATGTTATTTGGCTTCTAACACCAATAAAACTGTTAAGCAGCACTAACAGTATCAATAAACAGGATCAATTAAAATAGTTACAAGATAAAATCAGTATATACCATAACCATGCGCTGCTATCAGCATCACAAATTACTATGAAGTTCTTACAGCAGGGTAATTAGGGCTTTGAAGGTGATCTGAATGTGGTAAGTTGACACCATCTTACATTCTAATGGTCTAAGAAATGTGATGGTATCTCCCTAACAAAGAATTAAGTAACACTCAAATGTTTATATGCTCATCTGAAAGAAGACCCATATAGGGGAATAAACAACTTCTAAATTCTTTAAATTCTTTCAAATGCTTGAGACTTTTTTCACTCAGTGAAATAAAGACTAATTGTCTCCTCAATATTGTTATTTTATGATGATATAGTTAATATATTTAGCATGATTTTTTCAATCAAAACTGGAGAAAGAATAGGTAAGGGAAGGGCTTTTTAGTGGCTGGCATACCATCTTTGATCTCAAAAGTTCCTGGATTCTTTCTGAATCTGTTATCAATTTCTTCTGGTGTATAGACAAAATCAGAAAGTTTTTTTAGCTGTCTAATTGCTATCTGTCTAGTGCTCAGGTGAACCAGTGGGAAGAAGCAGCCTGTAGGATCCTGGGTTTAGCGTCTGGCTTTATATTTAAGATATCCACCTACTGAATAGGAATTATACTAAAATTTTTTCTAATGGTCTGTATCTGAGACCTAACATTGCTGCAGCAGACAGCTAACTTAGGAAAAAAAAAAAAAAAACAAAGCAAAACAAAACAAAAAATTACTTATAAGTAAGGTGAGTATTTAAACAAATCAGTAATAGTTAGGATGAAAGACCCACATAGGTCAATCTACTGTCCTTAACTCCTACTTACAGTAGGACTGAAACAACTCACCAAAGTCCAACATGCAGCCTGGTGTCCACAAGTACTCAATATCATACAAACCTAAATTTGCTGTGTACCTGCATGGGTGTTACCTACATTCCCCTAAATGCTCATCTTTATGCATTCAGACTATGCAGCAAGCTAGCACTGACAGGCATCCACCATATCCCTGTGGTGGTCCAGATTTCTCTTTTTGTGACTGAGACTGGCTAACATCACTGACTGCCTGCAAGAAAATTTTCTGTGCCACAACCATGGCATAAATACAGAAAGCAGGCAACCCTGATTCTGTGCTCTCTATAACCTGGAGACATAGACATTCAGGTGTGATTTACATGAAAACAATATTAACCAATAAGTGATGTTCCAAACAGGACTGCTCTCTATCCATGATTTCAAGAGTCAAAGAGTGAAAATTAGAGTAGATAGGACAGAGGCTGAAAGTATATCCTGAGGAAAGGAGGAAGAATATTTGGAGATCTTGATGTGACCTATGGTTGTATTACAAGGCCTGAAATCCCTTTATATGAGCTAAGATCCTTCATATCTCATCTTCCTGTTTCCATTACTCATAATTCTAATTGCAGAGCTCTTCTAACTATGGGCTGTATTGCAAGAGGAGGGTAATTTTACTATCTCCTTTTCTTCTTAGACACTTAAGGGAGGAAGATATCTAAATCAGTGTACTATTGCTCATCTAAAGGGCATCACTACAATGGTCTAAAGCTAATAAAGAATCGGAAAATTGTGTTCAAAGACAAAAAGTAAATATACGAAATTTTGAGGAATCTGTGTGAATGTGACAGAAGAAAAGAGATGAAATGAAAGGTATTCTGAAAGTACAATTTTTTCAACAAAAGTTGCCAGTAAAGCAGGAGAAGGAAAGGAAAGGAAAAAAAAAAAAAAAAAGTAGAAGAGGATGAAAATAAGAGGTTCAGGCTTTGTCATGTGTACTCTAATTTCAGTAAGAGGTGAGATAGTTGTGAGAAAATACAGAGGAATCAGGAAGAGTTTGTGAATGCTAAGTAATATATGAAAACTGCCATCATGAATGTCATGAGTCAGACCACACTGCCTGTAAGGAATCATATAACAAAAGCATAAACCAGTATCAGCCAAATAGTAGTGGGGACAAAAAAAAAAAAAAGAGAGCAAAGAAGATTCAATATATGTGATGTTAAGAAAGAAAAAAAAAAAACCCAAACAAACACCAGAAAAGGTACTTACTCCATAAGGAGCTAGTTAAAAGAACCTAGGGAGTGAATACAGAAGAGAGGCTGAAGACAATCATAATGGAAAATACTGTTTTACAGGTAGATAATAGGAACTTTTTACTTTTATAAAGACAAATTCAATATAGTGCATTGATTAGAATCAATGCTAGAGCAGAATGAAGAAGGGGTCATAGAGAATCATGTTGTGTCCTTGGGCAGAAAAACCATTCACAGTGAGGACAGAGAGAGGGAGGTGTGACAAGAAGAGACGGGTGAAGTATTGCAATCACAAAAAGCTCAACAAGGTAGACAGAATCACAGAATTACTGAGGCTGAAATATACCTCCAAGATCAAGTCCAGCCTATGACCCAACACCATGACATCGGCTAGACCATGTCACTAAGTGCTACATCCAAGCTTTCCTTAAACACCTCCAAGGATGGCAACTCCAGCACCTCCCTGGGCAGTCCATTCCAGGGTCTAATCACTCCTTCTGTCAGGAAATGTTTCCTAATATCCAACCTAAACCTCCCCTGGTGAATCTTCAGGCCATGCCCTCTTGTCCTGTCACTAGTTGCCTGGGAGAAGATCCCAAACCCCACCTGACTAAAACTTCCTTTCAAGTAGTTGTAGAGAGTGATAAGGTCCCCCCTGAGTCTCCTCTTCTCCAGTCTGAACAACCCCAGTTCCCTCAGCCTCTCCTCATAAGACTTTCCCTCCAGTCCCTTCACCACAGCCTCATTGCTCTCCTGGAGAACCCGTGGGAGACAATCGCAGCAAAACTGGAAGTGGCACTCAGATGGTGAACAGCAAGACATCTGCATTCTCACTTGCTGGCGCATGATGAGCAGGGTGTGCGGGGAGACACACAAGAGAGTAAATAATAAATAAATAATGATAATTTTAAAAAAAGGGCACGTGAAGGACTAAAGATGGTTGTGAGCCAGACAAAAGCTCCTGACAAAAAAAATGTGGCGACCCAGACAGAGGTCCTGTAGAGGCATGCAGGTGTCCAGGCCTCTGGCTGCAGAGAATGTTGAAGCCTTGCACTGCTGGCAGAGAGTGACAGGGATAACACCTGTGTCTGGTGTGACCAGATGAATGATCTGCTCAGCCTGGTGGCTGAGCTAAAGGAGGAGCTTGAAAGGCAGAGAACAATAAGGGAACGTGAAAGGGAGATAGACTGGTAGAGTCAGGTCCTACCATCTAATATGGGTTACTATATTTCCATTACTAATAGGGCTGCAGGTGGAGGCTCCACTAGAAGGAGAGGAAACTCTCCTTCCTTGTCACCAGGTAAAAGAAGGGAACCTAAGAAATGAGGGAGAATGGAAACAGGTCCCTATTCAGAGAGGCAGGAAAATCCCCTCTTGGCCTCCCTCCCCTTCCTGGTTGCCCTTGCACAACAGCTATGGGGCTCTGGAAATTGAGGGTCAAACAAATGATGATCAAGATGAAGGTCCATCAGGGGAGTCGCACAAGGTAAGTCGGTCTCCCCCACGCATTAAGACCAGCTCTAACAAGAAAAAAAAGGAGGGTAATTGCAGTTGGCGACTCCCTTCTGAGAGGAACTGAGGGCCCTGTATGCCAGCCAGATCCACACCATAAGGTTAGGAAGTCTGCTGCCTCCCTGGGACCAGGATCAGAGATATTATTAGGGAACTCTCTGGTCTGGTACAGCCATTGGACTATTACCCTCTATTGATTATCCAGATTGGTAATGATGATGTTATGGAGAGAAATCTGAAAACAATTAAGAAAGACTTCAGGTTCCTGGGGACATCGACTGGGGGCTCAGGAGCCCAGGTGGTGTTCTTTCCAATCCCTTCAGTGGCAGGGATGAATACTGAAAGAGGGTAGGAAGGCTCTGCAGAGAGATTTGGACAGGCTGGAGCGATAGGCTGAGGTCAATGGGATGAGGTTTAACAAGGCCAAGTGCCGGGTCATGCACCTCAGTCACAATTACCCCAGGCAACACTCCAAGCTTGGGGACGAGTGGCTGGAAAGTTGCCTGGTGGAAAGGGACCTGGGGGTGCTGGTGGACAGCCAACTGAACATGAGCCAGTGGTGTGCCCAGGTGGCCGAGAAGGCCAACTACATCCTGGCCTGTATCAGAAATGGTGTGACCAGCAGGAGCAGGGAGGTGATTGTGCCCCTGCACTCAGCACTCGTGAGACTGCACCTTGAGTACTGTGTCCAGTTTTGGGCACCACAGTACAACAATGACATTGAGGTGCTGGAGTGGGTCCAGAGAAGGGCAATGAAGCTGGTGAGGGGTCTGGAAACCATGCCTTATGAGGAGAGGCTGAGGGAACTGGCATTGTTTAGTCTAGAGAAGAGGAGACTGAGAGGACACCTTATTGCTCTCTACAACTACCTAAAAGGAGGTTGTAACGAGGCTGGTGTTGGTCTCCTCTCCCAAATTACTAATGATAAAATGAGAGGAAATGGCCTCAAGTTGCATCAGGGGACGTTTAGATTAGATATTAGG
>JANHGN010002774.1:76922-104457 GCA_024605025.1 Megaceryle maxima
GATAGATAGATGTTAGGATGAAAGTTGGACTTGATGATCCTAGAGGTCCTTTCCAACCCTAATGATTCTATGATTCCCTAAACACCCTAGGATGAGTCCCACCCAGACCCATAGACTTCGTAGGATCTGAGTGGCACAGCAGGTCACTATTTCCTCCTGGATTACAGGAGGGATATTCTTCTTCCCATCCCTGCCTACCAACTCAGGAGCCCAGTTGCCCTGATGATAGTCTTTTTGTTAAAGACTGAGGCAAAAAAGGTGTTAAGTAACTCAGCCTTTTCCTTGTCTTCTGTTACTATGTTCCCCCCTACATCAGTAAGGAATGGAGATTTTCCCTGGCCCTCCTTTGTTATTAATGTATTTATAAAAACACTTCATTATCCTTGACAGAACTGGACAGATTAAGTTCTAACTGAGCTTTTGCATCTCTAATTCTCTTTCTACCTGACCTTGCAATATCCTTAAACACTTCCTGGTTCACCTGCACCTTTTTCCAAAGTTGATACGCTCTTTTTTCTTTTTTCCTGAACTCTTGCAAAAGCTCCTTGTTCAACCAATCTGGTCTTCTACCCCACTGGTTCATTTTTTGGCACATAGAGACAGCCTGCTCCTGTGCCTTCATAATTTCATTCTTAAAGTAAGCCCAGCCTTCTCAGGCCCCTTTGTTTTTGAGGGCTGCTTCCCAAGGGACTCTCTGAACCAGCATCCCAAGTATACCAAAGTCATCCCTCTGGAAGTCCAAGGTAGAGGTTTTACTGATGGCCCTCCTAACTTCACCACCTATTGAAAATTGTATCATATCATGGCTGCTGTGCCCCAGATGACCTCCAACCACCACATCTTCCAGATAAGGGAGAAAGAATAAATAGATAAAGGAAGTGGTTGATCATGTGTCAGGATCCAGGAAAAAGAAGGAAGCTTGAACTGAGAAACAAGGAAATGGGCTTGAGCTGAGACATTTGGGAATGTCACTGGAAACTCTATAGGATGTGATAAAGAGAAGCAGTGATAAAGAGAGGTAAACAACACAGTCACAGAAACGTTGCATGTGAACCTGTCAGTTTTGCTCTTTGAAATGCCAGCAACATCATAGACTAAGGAAAGGAAAAATGAAAGTTGTAAAGAGCTTTTGAAAATGGTATTTGTGAGAGGACATAAATTAAACCTGAAGATCTATTCCGGATGACAGAAGAGATTAAATTATCAAAGTTGTATTCATAAACAATATTAGAGTTCAGGAATTTTCTCCAGAGCATTCATCAAGAATAGGAATAGGTGTTGCCTGCAAATCTAAGAAAGAGATGCGTCATCCTCAAACCAGGAGAGGCAATGAATAGCAAAATGGATCAAGAGGCCCATATGGTCAGATGAAGACTGGGGAAGAGCTTTCAGCAGTAGCACCTCAGGAGCCAGAGTATTGGGTGGGCAGGAGTTAAGTTTAGAACAGGTTAAAGTCAGAATGACTGACACACTGAAAAACAGGTTTGGCAAGTGAACAGAGAGGCATCAAATGAGAGGACCAGGATTAGAACTGAGCAAGGGAAACTCTATAATGGAAAAACTGGAGCACATTAGAGAAAATGTCTTCATAGGGAGTAGGAGGTGGGTAAGCTAAAAAGCATATGTACTTGCAGGGAAACAAATTCTGTAAAATACAGTTTAATTTTGAGAATTCCATTTACACTGACAGATTTTCTCACCTGCCTTCATGCTTCTTAGACTTCCCAGAAATCTGTTCTTCTTTTTGGAGAGCTATGATTACAACCTCCTCAAATATTCTTAATGTATGTAATCACCCTGTAGTGCTTCCCATCTAACTTGGCATAATGTACATTTGAAAACCTGTCACAAATGGGCCAGTTTGAAATGATGCTGTATGCACAAAAATTAGTTCTCCTGCCCTTTGGCTGCTGAGCAAGAAAATTGATTTTTGTGCATTATGCAATGAATTTAAATGGTGTATTTGAGACAGCTTTGTAAATAAAGGACTTTGTAAACAGAGAGACTGGAGGGAATCAAATACAACCAAAAGCGATAGAAACTATACTGCCAACCTATTAAATCATTTTTTACTGGCTGTTCTCCATCATGCCGTTGGACTAATGTGCATGTTTTATGTGTTCATTAGAAACTCTGGTTCAAAATGCAACTGGTCACTGCTACAGCTTCCATTCCCTACGATGGCTCCTAAAGGTGCTTCTGGTTACACTACTTAGAACATACATATATAGTGAGTGCTTTTGAAAAGGCAAATTCCTGTGCTGTCATTCAAGCAATCAAAACACCCTTTGTTTGTGGAGCAGTGGAGGATGGAGGCGAGGGGAGATGACAGGGGGAGATGTTTGGAGAACCAGTGGTTACCATTCATTGGCATAGCAGCTGCCTTCCCATCCCTTTACAGGTGCCCCTCAAGCTGTGTGTAAAAATCCAGTATTCAAGGTAAGGAAACAAACCCAAAGAATGTGGACCCAGCCCCAGCACTAATATGTTTCCTGGACAGCACAGCCCCTCTTGCTCTATTATCTGCACAAAGCCCCCACCAACCACTTGCAGGGAGTGCTAGGACAACACTGGTGCCACACCATCAGGGATGACAAATTAAACACTAATGTGTTTGCTAGAGGCTTAGTTGCTGGGCTGGGGTGGCAGATAGGGTAACTCCTTTGCTCTGTGACCTTTGCTTTTTTCCACTGGGGATGGGTGCAGAGAGGTTAAAGAACAAATACTCTGCTTTTGATCAGCAGCGAGATACTGTGCTCCAGCCTAGCCACCTGAGGGGAAAGAAAACTGTTCAAGCTTTCTACCCTCTCCATGGCAATATGTGGAGTACTTCTGAGCACAGACATTTTTTTTAATGGGATCAAGATCCTCTGCCACCAGGAGCAACCTCTTTGCATTGCATAGCTTTATGTCTCACAAAGATCAGTCTATCTGAAGTCAGAATAGATTTTTTTTCTCTGAAAATAAGCAAGAAATGTATTTACTAGCAATTCCTCTGCCTGAATTATTCTTCTACAAGCACCAGCTTCTCTTTCACTAAGCAAAGCAAATAAGCTATTAATTCTCTGTTTTTCCTCAGGGTATGTTCATGAACAGCAGTTGTAGAACCTCATGAAACTGCTGTTTGTTCCTGACAGAACCAGAGTCTCTGATGTATCTTACATTATTATTTTCAACCAAAAAGAAAACAAACAAACAAAAAAACCCCACAACAACAACAACAACAACCACCCCAAAAAAAAAAACAAAAAACCAAAAAACCCAAACAAACAAACAAAACAAAACCAAACCCTGGTCATTTCCAGGAGAGTTTAGACTCCTTTAAATAACACTGTCAGAACCCTCCTGTTGCAGGTTTGTCTGGGTCTCAGTTCCTCTCTTCTCCAGTATAAGCTTTCTCAAGGCAGGTACCAAATGCTGTGGAGAAGACCAAGAGACTGGTGCCGAGCCTAACGTCCCCACTTCAGGTACTGTTTTAGAACTCTTCAGTGAAATATGCCAAAGGCCTCAGCTAGAACAACAGATAGCTTCCCACATGAAGACAGGTCTCCATTACCCAGAACAGATCAATTGCTCTCAGCGTGACTGATGCAGCTGAGGTAAAAGTACAAAAACCAGAATGCTGGTAGCTCAATATTTTATTTTTAGTAATGAAAGTGATCTATTGCTGTTTAACTAGTAATTCTATGAACATCAACATAGAAGACAGGGTAAAAAATGTTGGTTACAACATTGTTTATGTAGCCAGATTTCAAGATGAAACTAACTGCATGTAGTTTGCAAAACATTGGTATTTCATCATCTTTTATTTATGGAATTCATTAAAATGTGAGACATTAATATACCATGCACTAAAAAGAAATCCTATAAACTATTCTCCTCCATATCATCAAACCCATCAACCATACGGTAGTAGATGGCTTGGAGGGACACCTCATATTCCAGTGATGAGCCCTTTCATCCCTTGCAGACGGTGCAAGTGCCTTGGCAATTGTTTTTCAGAAAAGGCCCATTTGTTTCAGTGGCACATCAGGACAAGCCAAGGAGAGCTGCAAGTAAGCAGCAGAGAGAGAATTCACCACCTGCATTTTGGCTGTTACATTTTAGATGTAGTATTTATTTTTATAAGCCCCTGGGGGAACAACTCTCCCAGATGCACAGTATCTGCATAATCATCCAATTTTAGAGAGATTAAATATTCATATAGGCTTCTTGAGTTGTGGTAATGTCCCTCTGGGGTTCTGAGGATCCAGGAAGAGTTTCACCACAGCGTAATGATCCGTGTCTGTTGTTCAGACTGTCAGGGTTAGTCTCTCCTCATCATAGCCTCTTTAAAGAAGCATGTTCTTCTTGCAAACTCTTGAGAATGGTGTTTCCCCGCCCCCCCATATAATGAATCAAGATACTATGGATTCCATAATAGGTAGTTCAAGGATGACCAGGTCTTCATGAAGGCTTTTGATACACCTGTACACTGTGATTAATTATCTGTCAGTTTAGTTTAGACCCACCCAGCAACATAACTAGCTCAGATGAGGCTGAGGTGAATAACAGATCAAGATCATAGTTATAATAAAACTATTTAGAAATATTTATGGAAAGAGTGGGAAGAATTTACTAGGAGGTATGGAGAGGCTTGATAACATCTTTCCAAAATTTCTTTGGGGACATTTTTAATTCCTTTTTTTTGTTTGCTTGTTTGTTATATCAGTGTGAATGTAATTTAATTTTTGTCAATTAAATTGGTGATTAATATCTTTAATGGAAAGAGAAAAAGAACCACAGTTTATCCTAATTTTAAATCCTGAAAATTCTTTGGGTCAGTTGTTTATATTATGTAATATGTCTAAACATTGTCCTTACTTTCCTGTGGTTGACAACTTTCTTTGAAGTTACCAGGGCCTAGATAGCAACATGTTTCTCTTAAACTGTGAAAGCAAAGCTTGCTGAAAATACCTCACCAACTTTCTTTGCAATTGCAACTGTGACCCATTTACTGTGATGGTTTCTCAAAATCCAAACATTTGAAAGGGCAGACATGGTTGTTTTTCCATTTGTTCTCAATATTGGCAATGACGATTTAACAAGTATCACCTTGCTTCTGGATGGAATGTAATTCTCTTAATTCCGATGCTTGAAAGATAGGTGTGTACATTAGAGCCAGTTTTCTACAACCTCTCTCCATATAATAGAAAGGAGGTGGCATTATTCAGAAAAATTCTTTTTGCCTTAAAATGAGTATCTAAAATAGGCAAGAAGAATTCTTCTCCAAGTGTTTTCCTCTCATTACATGTGAAGGGTTCTAAGGCAACTACTTCAGATGTAGACATCAGCATTATAAACATTTATAGTTAGGTCAAATGAATGGCATCTTATATGCTACAGAATGTTTTTCAAAAAATGTGGATGATTTAGAAACTGTTTTTATTCTTTATGAAATTAATGCAGAAAGGGAGGGGGAGAGGCATCCCTTAGTGGCCAATTTATAGAGTAACTAATCTTGGCTGTATATGGATAAGCATCACATCCAATTGATATTCAGACATTGAAGTTTTATAAGCTTCATTTAAAGAGAATACCTGTATCACTCAAATGTCTGCATACTGAGGATACTGCATATTCTCAAAAGAGTAGATATTTTAGCCCTAAAGAACAAGTTTACAAAATTCTAAAAAATAATATGAAAACGGTTAATCATGCAATGCAAAAGAAAATTATTCACATGACAATCATTCTGGACAGTCAACAAACTATTTAAATAAATAGTGGGATTTCACTGAAATGTTAGTTATGATTGCATATTGTGTAAAAATACTTTTTGTAATTGTTAGAAAACTGCATTGTCTCAGACTTGGATGCCTAATGCCAAATCAACTAATTAATGTCTAATTCACATTTCATTGTGAAAAAAATGTCATGCTAACTTTTGGTAAACTTGAATTCTAATAGATTAAAATATTGTGTGATTGTCTTCATTTTGCTATATATTAATTTCAAAGAGTGACAAAATACAACACAAAATACAGCAGGTTATGATGCAAAATAGGAAACTGCTCTTTTCTTGTTAAATAGACTTTCACCAATTGCACATGATGAGATGCTCTTCTTCTTGCCAGTTCAACAGAAAAGGAAACTAGTAGATGGAAGCAATGAAAAGCAGAATATATTCTGCACTCATTGGCAGCCAGTGCAATTTACTGATTTTTCAAAGGTATAATATACATTACTAAATCTTCCATTTCTTCTGTGCCAATGAATATTGGATGGAGTGTCCTTCATTTCAGGACAAGGAGGAAAGAAGTAAAAAACTTAAGTGAATAACTGAAAATAGGACATGCTGATTCTATTTCTACAAGTCAAAATCAGATGTTTCAGCTCCCATACTTTGTATGTAATTAAGCTTAGTATAATTACAAACTACTAAAATAGCTACTTTGACTATGCAGAGGCAAAACCTCCTTTGGGAGGAACTAGCTTAATTCTACTGAAGTGAAAGGATTTGAGTTCATGGCCTACTCTTGCAAGCTTATATGACATGTTGGGCCCTTTTCTGCTACAGTTCCTATAGTTTCATCCTTTCATGTTTATTTAAATTTCTTATTAACATGAGTCAGTAAAACAACCAAATGCAGTATATAAATCTATGAAAACATTTTTTATTAAATCTGTTTTTTAAAGAAATCTATTTAGAGATTTCTAAAACAGAAACAAAGGATTGTTTATAATAAATATAAGTTAAGTCTTTAGTCTTTAGGCTCTGAAACAGGTCATCAGATATAAATCAGCTGGGTTTCAATGACCACTGTGAAAATGTATATTTTAACAGTAATTGAAAAATAGAGAAAGAAGAGAAACAGAAAGTTTACTTTGAAATTTTTAAGGGCTAGTGGAACAGAGGACAGACTACTTCAATATTATACTCTATCTTCACTCTAAGTCTAATTAAAATTGTCAATGTGAGTGCTTAGTTATGGCATCTATATTTTACTGGTAGCAAGTAAAATTGTCAGGAGGAGTTTAACAAATGTTTGAAATTTATTTGAAATTCATTAGCATGTTTCCACCAGCTGGGATATAGCCATGTCTGCTTTCAGTCTCACACCAAAAGCATGTTACATTGCTCCAAATTTTATATAGGAAGCTGAATTTATAATAATATAGAACATAACAAAGACTGGAAATTATTCAAGCCACGATGACAGTGAGATGAGATTTCATGTACTGGTTTCATTTAGAGGCGGAGGGCAGAAGCTGAGAATGAGTTTATTATGCTCTGGATGTCTCTTTCTAACATGCTCTGGTGTACCTCATTTCCACAAAAGCCTTATGATCACTCTCCCTAACCACTATCCTGTCTTCCTTCACCCCAAGCCAAACCAAGCTGTATATTACAGTCCTTTTTATTTTTAGAAAGACTCCCGTCCTGTCAATTCTGATTTTGTTTTCTTTTTGCTTTCACACTCTAATAAACCTAGCCCATTTTCAACACACTAAGACAATTTAACCTGTACATATAGGAACTAAAAATGGATATTACTGTCCAATATATTTTTTTAATTTACAGAAAGCTGGAGAGTTTTTTCAATAGTACTCTCAAGAGTAACAGATTTAAAAAGTCTTCTGAAGTCTACATCCTGATAATTTCCTTGAGAGAAGCTTTGCTTTTGTTGGTTTTCTAGTAACCAGGTTGCTATACCTTTTTTTTTTTTTTTTTTTTTTTTTTTAAATTTCGTGGTGGTGGGTAACATCTTTTAAATTAAGTTTACAAAAGGCTACTGAAACAGAATTGGTCTCTTAGAAAATTATAGAATGCCTTGGGTTGAAATGGACCTCTAAAGGTCATCTAATCTAACCCTCCTGCTGAGAGCAGGGACATCCTGAACTAGAAGAGGTTGCTCAGGGTCTTATCAAGCCCAACACTGAATGTCTCCAGGGGTGGGATCTCAACCACTTCCCTAGGCAACCTGTTCCAGTGTTCCACCACACTCATAGTAAAGAACTTCTTCTTAATGTCCAATCTAAATCTACCCTGCTCTAGTTTAAAGCTATTGCCCCTCATCCTCTCACTACATGCCCTTGTAAACAGTCCCTCTCCATCTTTCTTGTAGGACCCTTTTTTGGTACTGGAAGGCAACTATAATGTCTCCCTGGAGCCTTCTCTTCTCCAGGCTGAACAACCACAACTCCCTCAGGCTGTCATCATAGGAGAGGTGCTCCAGCCCCTTGATCATTTTTGTGGCCCTCCTCTGTACATGCTCCATCAGGTCCATGTCCTTCTTATGTTGAGTACTCCAGGTGAGGTCTCACCAGAGCAGAGAGGCAGAATCACCTCTCTTAATCAGCTGGCCACACTTCTTTTGATGCAGTCTAGGATGTGATTAACCTTTTG
The DNA here is from genome assembly GCA_024605025.1 of Megaceryle maxima. NCBI lineage: Eukaryota > Metazoa > Chordata > Aves > Coraciiformes > Cerylidae > Megaceryle > Megaceryle maxima. The sequence continues at coordinate 85,312 of JANHGN010002774.1, forward strand.
GGCTGCAAATGCCCATTTTTGGCTCATGTCCAGCTTCTCATCCACCAGAAACCCCAAGTCCTTTTCCACAGGATTGCGGCTTCATACAGTGTTATGTTTGCATGGAGTGGATGTGGGAATAGATCTGGCTGTAGCTGGAAACTGTTAACATGGAAAACATGCACTTCACAGAGGAAAATATTCATGGTGACCCGGGCTTTTCTTTCCCAGATCCATCTGGTTCTCCCTCAGTAACTGTTTCTTCTCACCACATCTATGTGATCACAGCTTGTGTCCTTCCCAGACACTACTCACCAAGGTCAGTCAAATCCCCCATGTTCACTCTCTCAGTCCTGTTTTCATCTCACTACCCCTGTCTTGTTGGCCCATGGCTGCTGACACTATAAGACACTCACAGCTGCTGCTTTTTTATCACTGTACAATTTGGAGAATGAGAAAATGGCCCCTCTCTATACATTTCTACAACACTTTTTTTGTCCCTGCCTCTTCCCCAACAGTTCTCCAGGGAATGTTTCTAACGTCAAGTAACACACTAAAAACATTTCTCAGCAAATTAATTAAATCATTGATAGTTTGCACTTGCAAAGGGTTAAAGAAGATGTTTCTCAGACTTTATTGACAAGGAATTTGTGAAACAGTTAAAAATTATTTTCCAATTTGGAACAAAATTTTCCTAGAAAATTCACTAGTGATTAGTGGTGGGGCAATATAAATAATTTTATGTGGAATCTGTTTACTTCTGGGGCAGCTGGCAAGTATGGCAGGCATGAGTGGCTGAGAAGTATTCTCAGTAGTAGTATGGCTCATAATACAGTGTTCTTTGCTGCTTCTGGAATTTTCAGGTTGCTCTTACAGTGTAGTGTGCAAAGAGATATGGTAATTCTACTGTTGCATTGTTAACTGTGGTGAGTGTTGTTTAAAAGACATTGAGTTTTGTATCGCTGTGCTATTATGACTCCTCAAGCAGACAAGATTAAATTCCAAAGCAAATTCTTCAACAGGAGCTGTATGCAAAGTGTGTTCTCTGTCATCTCAGCTGATATGCTGTTGTGTCTCTTGGCATCAAGAGAACACAATGTGTAGAAAAAAAGCTAACCAATTTACTTTAGAGACATGTCAGAAGCAGCAACACCTGAAATGTAGTTCCTTCACCTCAGCAGGGCTATCAAAATTGTCTAAGTTTTATTATTAGGTTCCAAACCCAAAGAACTTTATAGTAGTAGTACTGTAAAGGCAATTTGATCTGTTCTTGAAATGGTTATTAAAAATCAGCTCCAGGAAACTAGATTGTTGCTCTTCCCTTGGGATCAAGCAATTCTCCATTGGAAAGGCTTTCCTCTAGAACTGCTTGTTACTGGTTTTATAACATGTCCCTAGCGCAGATTTCACAATATGATACTCTGGGGTATGTTTCTGGTTATAAGTCCTTAGAGTATTTATACATTTTCCTTGCAAAGAAAACAGAAACACTTTAGTGAAACCAAGGTATGCCTTGTGCTGGCTGAAGACCTAACCACTGGGCACCAGACCCATTGCCCTTGCTTATTCATAGAATCATTTTGGTTGGAAAAGACCTTTAAGATCAAATCTAAGTGGCTTTCTGCTGCTGTTTCTGACTCTGTACTGTAGACAGTGTCATAGTCACTAACTATCTTTAATTGACAGCAAGACTACATTTAATCTAAAACAAGAACCTAAGAGTACCTATTTCCCCACAATGATTATAGCTGGGTTTTGCCACTCTTAAGGAACTGAACTTTAAGGATAATACAAATGTCCAGGGGAAAGCTGCCTTCTCAAAATGTTTCAGAAACACTGCAGTAGACCACCACACAAAAGGAGAAATATTATTCCTGGTGATCTCAAAAAAAGCACACACACACACAAAAAAAAACCAAACCAACTAAACAAATTAAAAAACCCAACCAATCAAAAAAAAAAAAAAACCAAACCCAAACCAAACAAAACAAAACCAAACAAACAAACAAAGAAAACAACACGCACAAAAAAAAAGGATGAGAGAGAATGGTGGTGATTTACTGTGTAGACTGAATCCTCCTTGAGGTTCCTACTGACTCCTAAATGGGACGAATCATCCCACAGTGTTTCTCATAGTTCCTGAATGGCCAAGTAAGGGAAAGAAGTTGGTCTTTCAAAGCTATGCTTTTGTTTATGAAAGTTGTGCAAGGAAATTTAGTTCTTTCCATAGCTGTTCTGCATCATTGCTGTTTCCTTGCTGTGGCTTTTGCAGCTCTGTCTTCAACCCTGTAGAGTGGATAGTCTAAATGCTGGGAAAATAATATTTCTGTTTATACATGTAAGGGATTTATTAAATATAATTTTCATTAATTGGAATAAATAATTACTATTGGATATATTGAGAAGGGTTTGCTGCATCTTTTTGAAGAGTCCTATCTAAAGTCATAAAGGTCAAGCAAATAACATCTCAGAATGACAGATCCATTAAAAAGTTAGTCAGTCTTGGTAGGCTGCTCAGTACTCTATAGTGATTCAGATTCTGTGTGTCTGCTCCTGTATATTACCATTTTAATTGCTATACATGAGACTCTATAATATATTCAGTAAGGTATGATGTAGAATAATGAAACATTTCATTACGGAAGCATAAGCTTCTCCATTATATTGTCATGGGGATAGATTTTTTCTATAATTGTTTTTATATTTACAAAAAATCTCAAATATATTAAGCTTTAGTACACTAATTAGACTGTATTTTACAGTACCTGTATTTGTGATTTTCTCTCTGTTTACAGCTGGCAGATGGTGTGGAGCATGTACTTTTGCTATTAAGAGCTGAGGAATTTTAAAGAGGTGAGCACGTTGTGTTTTACTTTATTGCCTTTTCATTATGTCTGCAACATTGGCCTGTCTTCTGTCCTTTTTTTTTTTTCTTTCTTTTTTTAACTTTGTTTAGATTTACCTTTTTATTTAGCTCCTTTTGCTCTTTGGGTCTGCTGTACTACTTTCAGTAAGTCAGCAATAACTTCTTTAACCATTGCATTAAGTTTTGTGTACTTGAACACAGTGAATTTCTATCCGTGTTTGATTTCACTAACTTCACTGGACTGCAGGCACATATAAAGTCAATCATGCTGTTAAATGTTTCTTTGAATAAGCATAGGAACACATAAAAAGTCACAACAGGGCAGACAACATTATGCATCTATAGGCTGTCAGTAAGTTACTCGGTAGTATCTGATCATATGCTCTTTATATAATAAACTACAGTCTCAGAATTCAACCATATAATAAAGAATAACTCATCCACTGGCGATTTTTGCTCTAGGATACCACAAAGTAACTTGTATCTAAAAAGTAACTCTCAAACTTATATGAAAGTGGTAGTTTTGGTGAGTCATAAATTTGAATAAAATATAAGGGATGTATGTTCCAAGATATGATTTTCTGTGTGAGAGAGATAATAATAAGATAATTAGAACATACTACTTTTCCACTGTCTTGGTTTAACCTCTGTTGGCAGTTAACCACCAAGCAACCACTGCTCTACTCACACACACACACAATTTCCTATGGAATGGGAAGGAAAATAAGGAGAAAGAAAACAAAAGGTGAACCTCTGGGGACTGAGATAAAGATAGTTTAATAAAACAACAGAAAGAGAGAAGAAAATATCAGTACTAATGAAATTATATACAAAGTGAGTTATAGAAACCAGGAAGGCTCTACCTGTGGATGAGACACCAAATTTCCCCGTTCCTGATACACTGAAGCAAGTTGAAAACAGGCACTCCAACCCCACACTAGCCCTCCCCTTATATAGGGGCATGACTCAGCATGGAATTGAATATCCCATTGGCCAATTCAGTTGTTTATCCCAGCTATGGCCTGTCTGAGCTACAGCCCCTCTCAACTGTTTGGGCCAGATGCTTTTCATGATAATTAACACAAACTGAACCCGCAACATCTACAAATGGTATAAAATAATAATGCAATAGAAAATAGAAGATCTCTGAAGTTTCATAGATATTAATTACAAATTGTGTACCACTGTGTGTAATTACAATACTACTGATATTTCCTGGGAATTAATTCTAACTTGAAAAATATTATAATATTCATAATCAAATTGTTCTATTTTTAATTATTAGTGATAAACATATTATCCAAAAAAATCCCTTACAATTGTTAACAAAATTGAATACATATACAGTACCTCATACTATGAAAAGCAAGGATACTAAAGGGCAGACTTTATATTTTTAGCCTGAAGAGTTTTATGTATGTCTGGATTAGATTATTATCATGAAAGATTACCTCTTGAAGCTCATAGCTCTGCCTACTGATGCTCCTAATAAAGATCAGAATGAAAAACAACATGCTTGTAATCTGCTAAGTACTAGTTCCTAAATTCTTTAAGAATAATCCAACTCCGAGATAAAGTGTTTAAGACTAGGTGATTCAAGGCCATGTTTTTAATAGTAGGATCTTAAATTAAGTACCCCAATGAATGAGTAATCTCAACAATGAAGATGAGGGTGTGTATTTTAGATATTCAGATATTCAGACAGTGTAGAGTAAAAGATGTTTCCAGAAATTACTCTGAAGGAGTAATATTCCTCCCTCAGCCTTGCATAGACCCCAAGTACCTCTGTGGGGTGAAAAGTGCAGTGGGTGAGCTCATGTACTTTAGGCACCTTGGAAATGTTGAAGTTTAAAATGGAAACCCCACTTTGACTTAAGTGCCTTCCATTTCTGAGTAAGCTGGCTGGTAAGAACAAGTAAATGATCCTTACCTACCTAAACATTCATTGTGATGGGTAAGTGTGTTCCTGATGCAATGCTATGGTGACCTGATTAACAAAGCTTAAATGTAAAAATGGTCAGATCCATCTGTCTACCTTCCATGAAGAACAGACAGAAGACATCCCACGATACAGTCTGCAAACTACCTGAGATTTGCAGAAGATTGGTCATTTGTAGACTCCTCTTAGACTCCTCTGTATCCAGTAGGTGCTGGAAATCCCATTGAGTACCAGGAAAAACAGCTATTTTTTCTGCTGTGGTTAGGTAGATGATGAATGTCCTGCACCTCTTCCCCATTCATTTTTCTCTTAACTAGCCATAATTCTTATGCCCAGAAGGAACTGTCAGATATGACCTACTACTGCAATCCTTGCAACGCACTTAGAAGATCTGCAGTGCTTGAAAGGACACAAAATAAATTAACTGAGGGAAATGTTTACTTGATTTCTTTGAATATTTTCTTAATCATTAGCTGGTGGATAAAACATTCCCAGTGTTGTTTGCGCTTCTGCTCTGTGCCTCCCTCAGCTTTAAATTCTTAAGATCCTGTCATAAGCTTAGTAATTTCCCAGGCAGAAAAGGAATACAGAATTTCCAGATAGCAGGAAATATAACAAAAAGAGAAAATTAAGAGACACAGAACAATTTTCACATAACACCAAAGTGTCTTACTATACAAAACTATACAAACAACCTCCATGCAAAATATCCCAAATATCAACATCAACAACATTTTCTGTAAAGAATTCTGATTAGAGTACATATTATTCCCTCTGCTGATTAATTGAACTGGCATTTTGATTATATTTAATTTTACACATTAAATAAATTAATGCTGTGCAGTGTTACACCAATGCATATAGAAGGCTTTTTAATTTAATGTAAACAATTATATTTTAAATAACACAAAGCATTGAAACATTCACCTTTTTTTTTTTTTATTAACCCAGTAAACATAATTTTCCTTCCTACATTTTGAGAATCATATGAGTCTGACTGAGGTTATAGAATTACCCTTGCAAAGTAACTTTCAAGGCTTTTGATTGCATTGCAGGACAGGCTTTTCAGGGCTTCAGCAGTAGACTGACTTTGCCACAGAACCTTCTCAAACAGAGCAGATTATTCAGATTATTCCTCTTGCCAATGTTTATCTGCTTCAAGGGATTTTACAGTCAGGAATGAAGAAAGGAGGAGGTTACAATAGTAAAAATAATGATAATGAAGAGTATCTTGCAGGTCTGTTTTGAAACTTTCAGCTTTACATGTGTTTGAGATCAGATCAGTCATTTACCTGGAAAAGTGGGGAAGGATTCAAACATGAGGGGTATTTTACAATCATCAATAGTGTTTTAAAATGTATTGGGTATTTTTATTCTTTTCTAGGTTTGACTAACCAGCATAAACACACATGCTAAGTTTAAAAAGTGCAAGCAGATCCAACATCGAAAAACACATTTTGCTTTATTTTTCTTAGATTAGGGTCTTACTTTGCACACTGTTACAAATATTCTAGTTTCTACTATAAAGCTAGTCAAGGTAAAAATATATTTCTTGCCAAGTAATATTCTGCAGTATCCTGAAAGAGCTCCCAGTATACATGTAAACAGAGCTGATTCTATAGTACATTTAAAATTCAATGAAGAATAAGTACACAAGAAGAAGACCTTGTACATTAGTAGTAAGAGACTGAACACGGAAAATGTGAAACTGTTGCTGAATAGGAAAGATGATTCAGTTACAAGGGAAACAGATAAAGCCAAGGAACTCAGTGTCCCCTTCACTTCCATGGACATGAAAAAAATTACTGAAGTCCTCTTTAATAGTTGGAGAAGACTGAGATAAAGACCACATTTGTATTTTCATTAGTAAAATTAGAGATTGGAATTTCTTGTGATGACAGGAAATTATTTCCCAAAGTGTTAGCCCCCCACAAATAATTACACTTTCCTTATGTACTTCACTACAATTCTTTTACCTCAAATTCCTGTCTGAATATTATTTACGGTAGTGATACACACAGTTTAGAGCTGCTTGGCAAAGCTAATAAGGAGAGTTGTGTTCCCTGTCAGTTTCTCTTCTCTGAGACAGGAAATAAGCAAATTCATCTTCATATTTATGATGGGCAAAATAGTTCATATCTGTAGCTGTCAGCCACCAGAGATGTCAGAACAAGAGGTCATGAGCACACCCAGGGCTGATTTTGACAGTGCCTTGTCTCAGGAGCAGCTGAAGAACCCCAGTGAGGAAACCACAGAACTTATGAAAGTCAGTGAGGAAGCACTTTCCCAGTGGACGGGCATTTCATTAACACCTCTTTTTGAAGGGCAAAATGACATCCTGGCTACAGTATGATGAGGTCTTGACCCTCCTCAAGAAACTATCTAATTGCTATCCTCTGTCAAACCTCCCTTTTTGGAGAGGGTGATTAAGGAGGCAGTTGCTAAGCAACTTCAGGAGCACCTGGACAAAGTGGGATTTTTAGACTTCTTCCAGTCTTCAAGTAATGGTTTCCAGACAAGTTTTTACAACAGTGTTAGCTTCATATTTCATAATACTACTCTTGGGACACTAATGACATATTGCTTTGTCCCAACTCTGTTCATGTCTTTCACATATATTTCAGTGATTGATGATTCAAGTCATCTTATGCTGAGTAACAGAAGGATCATGTTATTACCAGAATTTTATAAAGAGCATATGCATATAAAATAAAAAGTATTTTACTTATATTCATGAGAAGCAAAGCTCACCTTGAAGAACAGATAATTATTTTATTCATATTCATCTCCATGGTTCTTCGTAAATCCCAGATATCATATATGCAAATCCCCTTGCTTCAGTCAAGAAAAAAGAAAAACTGAAATTGTATCACTATCAGGACTTCAAATAATGAAGCCATGAATATAAAGATCAGTGATAAATGAGTTTCTAATAACAATGAGATTTCTAATAACAGCAGGAATCAGATTATGAGAACATAAAGTGAGAGTTTTATGTATGAATGGTTTAAAGAACTACAACTTTAAGTTTTCTTTATTGCTTAAAATGAGGAATGATTCAGGCTGTAGCTGTCAGAAGTCCTTCTGTGGACCTGCCAAACCTTCATCCTGCTTTTGTAGACCTCAGCTGCAAAATTGTGGTTAAAAAATTAACTAAGTGCCACAAAAATCAAAGAAACAAATGGACAAACTGAAAAAGAAGTTTTCCCCCAGAAAACCTGTCCAAGTTAGAAACATTGATCATATGAAGTATCTGTTTGTTTAAATAAATTAATATATTTATATAGATATTCTGCCAGATGTGAAAGAATTGGTAATTTTTCATTATATTATTAACCGAAGCAAAGATATAAAGTTTGGTGCTGTTTTTGGGTTTGTGTTTTGGTTTGGTTTTTTGTTTTGTGGGGGTTTTTTTTGTTTTTGTTTTTGTTTTTTGTTGTTGTTGTTTTATGATGGCACTTCTCTGTAAACAAAGATACTTTGTTGCAAAAGGATACTATTTCTAGAAAATTGTTCTGCTTGACTTCAGCAAGACAGAGGGAAGACTGGTAAATCTGGTTCTACTACTAGTAATGAGAAAATCTTTTCCCTAAATTCAGACAACTTGTCTGTGAGAAGCAGTTGAGGTTAACTTTGAAAGGGTTAATAAAAAGTAGTGCCAGTGTGTAATTTCAGCTCTACTCCCCTCCCGTATTGACTTTGTTATCAAATTTCTATTACATAACCAGATTTATGCCCCAGCTCTGAGCATCTCAAACATAAATCAACAAGTGAGAGCAGCCGGCAGAAGCAGACAGGGAATTTGTTTTTAAAGTCCCACAGACATTCAGTTCTGAGTCTGAAACCCAGCAATGCCCATGAACTTGTCACCGTGGAAAGTGGTGTTTGTGGGGGAGCTCAGCCCCTTTCCTGAAGCATGTCAAGCTCTCCACCACTTAAGCTGCTGATGAAGTCACATCTAACATGTAGGAGGATGGAGCAGAGAAAAAGGAAACAGGAGGCAGTCAAGGCATAAAAGCACCATGGAACAACTCTTTCTTCAATCACAGGTTCCGCTGGGGAAGGTGGAAGTACTTGAACATTCATTATCCCTTGAAGAGCCTGGCAAAAAGATACTCTTTACTGTTTTGTATCAATGAATTAGATGCTGAGAAGGAAACAAGCTGCAGAAAAGCAATTTTTTTTTTTATTTCTGATTGAACATAGAAAACAAGGCCATTTAGACAGTTTGTTCAATACCAAGAGTAGGATCAGTACAGACTTCTTTCTGCTTATATTTCTTTTTAGATTAAGAGGGGCTCATTTCAGGCTGGAGGATGCCTGAAAAATATCCAGTGTTTTCCAGGGGAAGAGCAACAATGAAGAAGAGCTATGTGTTTTTCTGAGTTAAATGTGCAATTCCTATATTCCTGTTTTTTAATAGTACAGCATTACCCATTCCCAATTATCATATCTTCAGTAACCTTCAGAATAACAGCCAGGACAGTGTTAGGCCAATCATTTGCCCTTCCATTCTGAAGAATTATCAACCATGGTCTGTTGTTGAGCATTCATGTCTATCATGAAAGATCTTCTCTCCAGCATGTACCACCAACCTGGTACCCCATCTGTACCAATACAGATGTCCATCAGAATGCATTATAGCTGGACATTGGCTCACAAATATGGATTTCTTTTGCACGAGACTCAAGATAGCCTAGAGTACAAGCACATAGCTGAGTCTTTCCTACCATGAACTCTAGCCCTAGCCAAGATAAGCACTCTTGGCTTCCACATCAAAAACATAAGCACTAGTGTAAGCTTAGAAGGAATCTTCACTGTTTAGGAGGGAAGGAGAGCAAGAAAGTGATACTAGCAGAAGAGTATTTTCACAAACCTCATTAAAGGTAGAAAGACTTTCCTTACATCTTTGCAACTCCCTTTGTTCTTAGGTGTTTTGAATCCTTCCTGGTGTTGTGCATGACCAATTTCCTAATAGATTATATCTCTTATCCACTGTTATCATGAGGATAATCTATGTCTGTCTATGAATTAATTCCAATTTGAAGTATGGATTTTTTTCTTGAGAAAGAAATACTACTTTGGGAATATTGCCATTTGAGGTTTATCCAACCCATTCAGTCGGGTAAATTGAAACTCCAAATCAAAACTTGACAAAATCCTAGACAAAATTTATCTTCAATTACTTAACATTTTCCCACCCAAGGAATTTTTGCAATAGCACTTATCGCTTGTGTCCCTGATTTACTTAGGTAAACATTTGAAAGTCGTTGTGTTTCAGTTTTTCTTGAATAAGAAAATATCAATAGAGCATGTTTTTTTCTGGGACCGCTGAAGAGTTTAGATAAGATTTACACGCAAAGATACAAAACTCTGTAAGTATTAAATATATGGCCTTACATTTGTAATACTTGTTCTGGAAATGACATTTTCTTCTTATTGCTGTCCAACATCAAGCTGAAAACAGTTCTTAAAAATTAATGGCCTCTGATAAATAGATACTGCAGGATCAGTGTCTAATTTTAGTTAGACTATTATATAGTAAGTAATTACTTTCATATCATGTTTATATAGCATGACCAAGTTTAAATACCTGATTTAGTAAGGCTCTAAAATAAATAACATAGTTACTTGAAGGAAGAGTAAAAAACCTTGTATTACTCATTTAAAACTTGCACAGAAGTTTCTTCCAGTTTATTTGAGCTCCATGTGGATGAATTTATAAGTGTGCTTATATCTTATATCATTGGGGAAGTGTACAAAGACATTTTATGTCTTTCAACAGCTTTTTCTACCGTTATGTTTTAAAGCAGATCACCCCTTTTCCTAGAACATTTCTCTGGATTTTCTGTGTAACCAGTAAAACAAGCAGGTTCTAGTGAAATCTAGTGTTTGGGTGGGGAATGGATGTACATGATGGTACTGACAGTCCATTCCAGCTCAGGACCCAGTTCTGCTCCTCTATCTAGATGAATTCACTAGACAGATATGCTGCCAGCTGTGAGATCTCGTTTCTAGCAGAAGAAATGAGATCAGATGTAAAATCCAGTACTGTGTAATGGAAGCGAGGGTTTCAGTATCTGTACCTCAGACTTTTTTAAAGGTCTCTTGGCATCAGATTCTCTTTTCCTCTAAAGACATGGTTCTTGAAATCTGCTCTTGCTGCAGTAACTCCTAGATAAAATGCTACAGGCTGTCTGAACCTGTATCAATAACCATTCATTGCCAAGAAGTCTAGAACATTCATAATGCCATTTTTGATCTTGTTAGCTTCAAAATACCTTGCAATGATGCTATTTTTATGTATCAGGGCAGAGATCTTACCAGAGAGCACAGCTCCCCGATAAAATGCTTTATTCAAATATAGTGCAAAAGATGGTTTCTGGACCAAGGAAATCACATCTGAATATGACAGATAAGTGACCTACAGACATAAATAGAGGTGAAATAAAATATTGATCAACCCAGGAGGTTCCTACAGTGTTAGCAGTGTGATCACTGTTCTTGGAAGGGGGAGGGGATGTATTGTTTACATATATTTTCTGCAGTTTTCCATGTGCATGTAACTCCATTTATAAGAAATACATACAATATATATACAATAAATTTTCTCACTATTTCAGTTACATTTTTATATTACACTTCAAGTCTTTATCAGGAAATAAAATCATAGATGGTAGCAGAACTGATGTAAAACCGAATAAAGGTAAACATATCTCTGTATGCATGTATATAAATATTCAGTGTGTATGGTGTTTTATATAGACTGCAAGTGCAGTTTTCTCTTCCTGAACAGCTTCCACAAGTAGTTTCATTAGATTTCCGCTACAATACCAGCCAGTCCAGGCAAGTGACATTATCAGGCTCACAGTAATGTGAATAAGATTACATGTCATAATGTCAACGAGCAAATGTTGAGGTACCTAATTCAATAGGGTGTAACTTGATTTTAAGAAAAACTACATTTGAATCAAAACCTATGTCTAGACATTATAGCCAAAAGTCTTTTTTCTTTGATTGTTGGGGTTTTTTTAATCTTTTAAATTGTTTCAGAATAGAATAAACATATAAAAATCACAATGTTTATATGAAATCCAGATTTGAAAGTGAGTGATATTGATCACCACATCCAGTTCTGGCTGACACATATGATCAAAATGTTTCAAGGGGAAAATTGTTTCTTGCAACTTCATCAGTGTGAAACAATAATTTAGACCTATTCATACAGTTGTATTGGCAAGAGGTTTTAAGGCTTAAATAACAAATAACATGCACTTCCTTTCCTGGGATCATCCACAGTGACCAGTAATGATGAATTCAAATATGGGTGTAAAATTTTTTTCAGTCAATGATTCATAAAGACAGTCTTTCTGTATATGATATGATATTCATCCCAGAAGAATGGACAACATTAGTTTTTTTTCATGTTCTTGGATGCTGACATAGATGGAAAGGATAATAAAAGCTGTGGTATTTTGAAAGGACACCTATAATACTGAAAAGTTATCACTTCTTCTTTTTCTCCAGAAAAGTCATATAAAATAATAAAGACTTAAAATTCTACCCAGACAAATAAGACAAAATGTAAATTGTTGTTGAAATCACATCATATTCATTTGCTGTTATCCCAAATAAAATGTTATAAACCAAACATTTGTGTAAAATGCAACAAAAAGTTAAACTCCTGTTTCAGTACAAACTCCAGCATAGATTTAGGTAGAATTATTAGTGGCACTCCTGCAGTATAGGAGATTTGGAGATTTCACTATTCTTTTGCCATCTTATCTTGCCTTTAGGAAGCTACTATCCACAGAAGGCATACGCTGTACATTCAGACACCAGACATAGGTAAATCATAGGTAATTTGTTAAGAAACAACTAGAAAGAAAAAAAAAAAGGAAAACAAACAAGCAAACAAACAAAATCCAGACTCTCCTCTGAATCTTTTTTCTTGTGGAAAAACAGTAGTGTACAACAAAAATCTCTGTTTATCCACTGCTTCATCACCCACTTTACTCTCAACTTTTAAATACCCTAAGTGAAGGGAAAAGCAGAACAAGGACAGAAATGTCATAAACTCCAAATAAAATTAGAATTGTTATTAACAGTGTTTTTCCTCCCTTTCCCAGAACAGGGAATATTTTTTAATCCTTTTTGAGGACGAACTCATGCAGATCTAATGATGCTGATTCACAGACACACTGAGGTAATGCACTTCAGATAAGAAGGACATTGCATCATTTCAACAGGTCTCCCAATGTAAATATTAAAGGGAATTTCACCATGGCATCAGCTTTTACTGTAATCAAAGACTCCAAGGTATGATTACAGTTAAACAGGTCACACAGTGAGACAGGCTCACTGAGGCAGTAATATGGTCTGGATCTAAAGAACATAAGGCATGAGACACAAGCCAATTCTTTTACTGTATAATGGCACTTAATGTTATATTATGTCTCTAAAAAAATCAATTTAAGTTAAGCTCCAGCCAACTGTTTCTGGTTAAGGGAAAAATACCCTAACATGAGGACTGCATATATTTATATCAAAGTTAAACACTGTGGAAAGAGGCTGTAAAATGAGATTTTTTCCTCACAGGACAGGATAAGCAGCAATTAACTGAAGTGTGCAAACAAAGTGCATTGTTTAAAGACCTGTGGGGTTTTTATGTGCTATATTTCATATTTGGAAGGAAACAAGAAATCCCATGATTCTGATGCTTATTTTTAAAAAATTAACTCAGGAAGAGCATACAGCATGTAAATATGTGTCTCTTTTCTTGGGAAAGCGAAGATAGCTCTTGGAGGTATTGTCTGCTTATTCTTTTTTATAGAGTCCTGACCTGAATCTGCCACGAGCTGCTTCTACCAAGGCCTGTGGTTCCTCCCCTCTCCCAGGGGAGAACTGGGTATGAAGTAGAGAGTTTTATTTATGTAGGGTACGCAGCTGTTGTGAAATACAAATACTACTCCATCTAGAAGCTAGGACAAGCAGCTTAAAACTTAAGATAGTAAGGTCTGGGATAGTCTTTCCTGCCCATGGGCATACCTTTAAGCCAGATTTATACACACTGTGTTTCAGCAGTCCTGCACCCAACAGTTATTGCTGTTGATGAAGAAGACTGACCCCCACCACCCAAGGAGAGGCACCACTGGTGAGCCAAGTCATATGCAATTTGTTAGCAAGAAAGTTTCTCAAAATTCACTCTTTCCTTTTATGAGTTTTTTATTTTATCGCAATTATTATAAAACAAAACAAACAAAAAAACCCAAACCACAAACAAACAAATAACCAAAACAAACAACAAACAAACAAAACCAACCAAACCCTAAACTAAACATAAAATGTTCAAATGCTTGATGCTTTTTCACTTAGGGAAAACACCACAAAAACTCACTGACTTACTGGCTAGAGAGGATTATTGCTTGACTGCTTGGGTGCTTTTCTGGACAACTGCCTCTTTTCCCCCCCAGAGATGTACACTGGGTAAATCTTGAGGAATTACAGCCAGGATTTCCTCTCATATAGCAGTCTCATTCTGGTTGAAAAATCCTAAAATTTCTATGCCATGTCTGTGCACATGCTCTTTACAACCCATCTTGCAGTAGCTCACATGCTCATGGTAGTTATGCACTGTGGTCCTGTAGCAAATCTGAGGCATTTTCAGCAGTGTTGGGCATGCTCTGTAGGTTTCTACATCAAGTTTCAATTTATAGTCCTGTTGTGGGGATGATATATTCCTATGGATTACCATGCCATCAAAGCAATGTACCTAAAGGGTTTAAACAGGACATTGAAGAAGATTCCAACTAGTTTGAATATTTCTAACATGCAAGGACTGATCTGAACAGATTTTCTGCATATTATTCCTACAGAAGAGAGCAAAATATGAATCCAGAATTTTAACTTGGTTTCACTGCCATGAGTCCTATACATGCTGTGTTTTGTACTGTAAGTAGCTGGAATATGAGATAGACTTCTTGTTCTTTTATGCTTCCACTGTCTGCAGAGAGGATTGTCCCTCATCCAGCTCTTCAGGGTGACTGCTGCTTCAGTAAAGAGCTCAGCCAGTTTCTGAGCAATGCACACCAGTAATTCCTCTTTCTCACTACAAAGGCTCTTCTCTACTAGTTTTCTGAAACATTTAATTGTGTAACTAGGATGATGTTTTGATTATTCCTCTTTGCTTGCTCCTAGAGGAAATCCTTATCTGTGGAAAGAAAAGACACTTAATATGTTGATATATGAAAAAAAAATCTTTGTTTATTTTACTCAGAAAAATCAAAAATCATCTCTCACAGATCTTCCCCCAAACCTTCCCTGTTTTATTTCCAGAACAAAAGCTCTGTGTATGTCTTTCCAAACTTTATCTTGCCGATAGCTGTCTATAAGAAAAAAAGTAGCCAGAATATTTAAGCTCTGTCATTGTATACAAAATGAAAGCTTTTATTGTATCACATTACATATATAGTGAGGTAGGAGTAAGAGTGTATAAAAGAAGTCCAGTATCTACATTTGTTCATTCATTGCATCACCGTATTTAGTTGCCTATTCACATGAAACAATAATGCTTTTGTATAAATCTGATGTTTATAATCTATCCTACCATGTAATCCTTATTCTGCAGTCTACATTATTTTCATTTTCTTAATGCTAGCTTTACACACATGCAGAGATAGGAAAGTATCTTACTGTTTGACTTAACATCTGTTTGGGGAGAGACTTTGCTAGGGAACGAGTGGTAATAGTGTAGTGTGAAAAGAAATGTGTATGGGTGTCACACGTAGAACACTGGTAGAAGTGACATGTTTAATGCCACTCAGCTTTATTTGTTATTAGTGAGTCAAGGTGTCTCTTTTGTGCACACTGAATCTCATCAGTGTCTATGTATTTATCTTAGTGTGCTTGTATGAATTACACAGTGGTATGTGCTGCTAAAACTGGCTAGTCTCTATATCTATGCCTAGTTGATCCTTTTCAGGATTAAAACTGAAAACATATAGCTATTAGTATTCAGAACCAGCTGGGGGAGGGAGAGCATTTTCAAATCTGTGGGGTTACTGTTAGGCATGTAAACAAGTGGTTTGGCTCTCAGTGGCACTGAGTACTGCCACTCTGGGGTGTGTCTGCAGAGGTGCTTTTGAATGTTTCTCCTCTCTTTCGTTGGAAAAAAGTTTACCTAAGAATAAAAGTTTTAACAATAACCAAAATAGGTGTTTCCTATCAAATTCCTCCTTAACATAATAAGAGTTGCTAAATAAAGAAACACAGTCACATAATTTTGTGTCTGATTTTCCTCATATTAAATGAGGAACTTAATGTTAAAAATACAGTTGTTTAAACTGTTCTCCTGACTTCACTATATCTTTCATTACAAAGCATTTGCCTCAAACTGTCCCAAGGCTTATCTTGCCTGCCTTCCTCTTACAAGTTTTAAAGTTAATGAATAACACTGCCTCGAGAGGGCTGCAGAGCCCATGCGGTTAATCTGGCAGAGACTGTCCTTAGGGACACGTCTTCCCATTTTTAAAGCTGTTTTCAGATTAAATGAACATCCCAAGCTGCCTCTTTTTCTGCAGCATCATTGTGGGCTTGCAACTACCCCAATTAGCATCATTAAATCTGCAGCAGCTTGTCCAAATATACCGTCTGTTCAATGCACATTCTGATCATCTAAGTGTCACATATAGTCTAGTATCAGAAAACTCATGTGCCATAAATTGATTCCCGAAGAATCACTTTTAACTTTTTGCTTTTAACAAAGAACAACCTCTCGCCTCTGGAGGTTGCTTGCTAAGGTGCAAACACTCCAGCTCCTACCTGATATCTTCTCTGAAAATCAGCTTCTCACCCTCTGAATGAAGATGAGTGGGTGTAAATTGGTGGAGGTGCCTGGAGCTGAGCCAGCAGCATTAGCCAGGCTCCTCTCGTGGAGGCAGAGATGTTCACCCATGACATGAGCCCAGCTCTCAGACAGGGGTATACCATTGAGCAGCATCTCCTTCTTTACATTCTTTTTTTTTTAACCTGTCCACTTGTTTTTAATGGACTGCCATACTGTGTATGTAAATTTATAGATATATTTGTACCTTAAGCATACAATTGCCTTAAAAAGAAGAAAAAATCTCCCAAATATATATAAAATGCACTTTTGACTATTCATAGAGGAAGAAAAGTGTCTAAAAGAGCATTCATGTGTATCACCGAGATGCACATTCACACACATTCATGCACAGGATGGCCACATCAGTACATGATGGCTACACACAATTTCATGTGTCTCAGTTTGGCATTGCACCATATATATTACCAAGAACTAAGTATGCGACATAGAACTTTGTATAGATATTAAAGGATTCTTAAAAAAAAAAAAAAAGTTTACTCTTCTGTAGTGTGGTAAATGCTGAGCTGAGGGGAGCAGTGAAGCGGAGGAGCAGATAGATGCTACTGGGGCAGGGACTGACAACCTCAAGTTTATCTGAACAAGGTCCTGGGACCCTGGCCAGGGTGGGGGAAAGATGGTCATGGCCGGACAGGCTTCTTGGCATTTTCAGGGCCGTCAGTGTATGTGGCTTTGAGCAAATGTCAAAGCAAAATGCAACAGGAGAGACTTATCAACAGTTTGAATGATACCAGTAAATACTTAGCTTTCAGATTTCCCTTCGTAAGACATGGGGAGGGTGGGCTTTTCAGGTGACCATCTTAAGTGTCTTGCACATATGCATGCATAAAAGAAGACAATTTCAATTATATTTTTGTGTGTGTCCTGCTGTCAGACTAATCATAAACTCTGATGTTTCTCATCATCTGAGCTCCAGTTAGAAATGAAATATCTCAGTGTGACAGCAAAAAAATTTCATGTGAATACCAGTCAGATCCTGGAAGTGAGCAAGCTGGTACAGTGGATTATAAAAATGTTCTCACTACACAGGCATTTGATTCTTGTGATTAAATGCATTTCACGGTGAAGGGAAACATATCATCTGGATCCACTGGTTGTCACAAAAGGGGTCAATTTAAACAAAATGCCATTTTAAGTTTACATACTAAGACTGGGGTAGTGTCTTTAATCAAACCTGCAATTACTAGTACACTAACCATAATGGCCTCTCAAAAATGGAAACAGCATTTTTCTCAAACCAACTGTTTGAGAAAGACTACCTGTATCCTGTATTGACCTACACAGCTCTTCAGCTCTGATCTCCTTGTTCCAAAATGACCAAAATACATCTTTTTCCCCATATTTTTTCAAAATCCTGCTAAGTTTAACAATTTAAATATTTTGAATTCCTAAAATGCTACCAATTTGTCTGTCACTCCATTAAAATGGGTAGGAGATAGATGAGAAATGTATCCTTTCTTCTTGTGAAGACCTTACAGAGTGAAGACCCACAGCCAAGGAGATCAGACAATGCAGAGGTGAACTGCAACTATCACACACACACAATCACAGAATGGTAGGGTCTGGAAGGGACCTCTGGAGATAATCTAGTCCAACCTCCATGCCAAAGCAGGTTTGACTAGATCAGTGTCCACAGGAACATGTCCAAGCAAGTTTTGAAAATCTCCAGAGAAGGAGACTCCACAACCTCTCTGGGAAGCCTGTTCCAGTGCTCTATCACCCTCACAGTAAAGAAGTTTCTCCTTATGTTTAGATGGAACTTCCTGTGTTCTAGTTTGTGCCCATTGCCCTTTTTCCTGGGCACTGCTGAAAAGAGACTGGCCCCATTCACTTGACATTCACCCTTGAGGTATCTATAAGCATTGATAAGATCCCCTCTCAGTCTTCCCTTCTCCAGACTAAACAGACCCAGGTCTCTCAGCCTTTCCTCATAAGGCATGTGTTCCAGTCCCCTAATCATCTTTGTAGCCCTCCATTGGACTCCCACCAGTCATACCCTGTCTCTCTTGAACTGGGGAGCCCAGAACTGGACACAGTACTCCAGATATGCTCTTGCTAGGGTAAAGCAGAGGGGTAGGAGAACTTCTCTTGAGATGCTGTATACTCTTCTTAGGACTCTACTCTTGCCTTTATTGAACTTCATTAGGTTCCCTTTTGTTCAACTCTCCAGCCTGTCCAGGTCTTGCTGAATGGCAGCATGGCCTTCTGGTGTGTCCAACTCCTCCCAGTTTTGTATCATCAGCAAACTTGTTGAAGGTAGACTCCATCCCTTCTTTCAGGTCATTCATCATATATTCATATGATTAATATGTTCATGGCCTGAAGCCATGACACTTCTGGTGCTCTATACAGAAGCAGAAGAAAGACTGTAAAATGGCTGCTTAAACCTCTCCAATATACATTTATGTGGGTTTTCTTAACCCTGCAAGAAAGTGCATGAATAACATGGCGGGGGGGGGG
>JANHGN010002774.1:108524-130677 GCA_024605025.1 Megaceryle maxima
AAAGAGTTTATGAGTTCCAGCATTTCCTGTAGCTTCCTACAAAATCTTAGACTAGAGAGAGAAATTTCACTGATAAAGCAGAAAAGGAGTCTGAGAGGTAAGAAGTATATAATGGTTGTTGGTTTTTCATATCCATTTCATTTTATTTTTGTTCTGTCATTGAACTATCTTCAACTCTGTCCTTAGCGAAGCTGGTGTTCTCTCTCAGATACAAACAAAATACTGTATGGCAACCTGAAACCCAGGTGCCTTTACTGATGCCTGAACCATGCACAAATAGCACATTGCACGGTGATTTCAAGACACTGGAGGAGACACAAACGAAATCAAATCCCCAGGAAAGATTTAGCACAACAATTTTGCCCATCATTTTCTGTGCAGGCAGGACAGGAGAGGGGCTGGAGGATGCCCAGGCACCCGGCTTCAGCCCACGGGAACACTCCCCCCCTCTGCCCTTCCTCCCTCCCAGCCCTGCCGCCCCAGGATGAAAGAGGGGTACCCACACTGCGTAAATTCGGTCATATTGTCAATGTACCCGTCCACATTCTCAGTCTCGGTGCAATGTTCCATGACAACAAGGTGAGACGGCAGAGGTTACACGAACAGCTGCTTCCTAAGCCAGAAATTCCAAGCATTGAAAACCATCTGTCTATACATTCACAAATGTATATAAGGGCAATCTATCAGGCTGCGGCACTGCAGCTGCCACTCCATCAGGCCTGCTTCCTTTCTCCAGGCTGAACAATAAGAGCTAGTTCTTCACTTTGTGTCACACAGAATGGCTGATTTGATTAAGTCCCCAACTCTCATTATGCTAGGTAGGGGTGTAGAATTTCAATGATAATCCATAATGCATGACCAGTTTGTCACCATGGCAACATAAATTCAAGGTTACCAGCTCAGACGCATAATTGGGTGTGCATTGAGTGCTGAAGAAGGGCTGTTAAAATTCTTGTCATAGAAGAGTAGCATCCATCATACTGTCTGAAATTGCAAAGTATTCATAATCAGAAAGAAAAATCCTTGGAGAAAAATGTTAATAAAATAATGATTACATCTAATATAATTGTTTAAGTTTAAAAAACCAAAGTGGTTAAAGTATTTAAGTTAATAAGAATTGAAATGGCAACTCATTAACCGTAGAAGACTTTAGCTGAGCATCCCCCACCCCCCAATATTTGCATTGTAAGATGGACCCAAAGCAGTTCAGCTTTGAATCTGACTGATTAGCTCAGAATCTAATCCATATGATACAGTAAAAGATGACTCTTCACATGCAGTCAGCACAGTCTTAAAGGCATCGTTTGCCCAGTTTGACCTTTTGTGGGTAAACATTATCTTCTAAATTAGCTGCTAAGGATAAGAGGAGTTTTGCATGCTTTTTTAATTTTTTAGATATTGCTCTGAACTGCTGCACTATACAGCAGCCATTTTAACTACCCAAGATAAAATAGGTAAGGTCAAATTGAACAGATGAAAACAAGACATTCAAAATCAGACTGAGAAATGCTCTAGTATGTTCATTGTAGGGAGTGATCTTACTCCAGCAGATGGATGGAATAGATGACCTAGAAAGCCTTCGTTTTTTTTAGTCTCTCTCTCTCTCTCATTTGTATGCATTTGTGACTGCAGCATACCTGAAACCTGGCATTCTGTGTATTATTTTAGTGTGGGGAGGGGCTTGGCTTCTCCTTTATAAAAACCATTCTGATAAACATCTCTTCGATGTGTCTCTAATATTATTAAGATAATTGTAATGTCTGCGTTACTTATTCCCAAACAAGTCTTGTTTTGATGACCATCTTTGCCTAGCAAGGAAGAATAGGCAAATCAGATTTTACATGAGTACTTCCAAGATGTCAGAGGCTTAAACCTAGCATGTCATTACATAAAGATCATTACTAAATGAATATTTTCCTCAGCTTCAAACCCACTTTCCTTGATATTGTTTGTCTTGTATGTGTTTTATAGCCTTAGAGAATTCTAGCTGAGATGCTTCAGCATATGGTTTTATTTATTAGGATTTCTAGTAGAATTTGACATTATTTCAATGTATGTTCCTGTAACAATATTAGGAGAGTTTTATCAAAGGGATGAAACCTCAGTTTATGCCTTTTGAGTCAAATATGCCCTTTGCTTCTTGGACTGATCTTTTATTTAATTCTGTTGGACATGTTTAGGATATGTTGGGTGAATTGCTTAAAAATAACAATAGAAAATTCCTGCTACATGGAATTGTAAAGTCTCAGTAAATATTATTGCATCATGAATTTTCTTCAAATATTAAACTAATATGTTTGGGTTTTCCATATTTCAGATTGCACTGATTTTTAATCTAGTCTGCATTTACATTTTGCAAACAGAAATTGTAGGGAGCTCAGTGTAAATATAATTACAGCTTAAATTATAGTGAATATAACAAGAGTGTTTGAAAGTGTGGTTTGTGTTGGTTATTTTTCATATTTTGCAGATTTATTTCTCATATGATTATATTTGAGAATTGACAATTTTTCTTAACAAAATTGCATTATTTTGATGAGGTTAGAATGTATGGGTACTAATGAGCAATTTTTTTAAAATTACTTTTTGTGCTGAGCCGTACAGCTTCTTTTATGAACAAATGAGTCTAAGTCATGCTCTCTTGTCACCATTCTAAAATTGTTCAGATCTGCAACTAATTTCCACTATAGAAAAAAAAATGTGCTGGATCATAAGCCTATACATACCTTGTAAGTAGTAGGATTTTTCACAAGTGAGAAACGGCAAGTTCAGATCCTACAGTAATGAACGCTATGGTTTTATCATACTGAACTAAATTTGTCTGCATGTAAGACCTGGTTTATAGATAAAGATGTATATTACTGTTCAATATCATGATAGGACTGTAAGTTCAATGATGTGTTTTATTTCAACAGAACCTGGCTTAATATGAAGCTTGCAAATATCGCATCTGGAGGTGTATTCTCCTCTTGATGTGCACATGTAATTCCAATTAACATTAAGAATGTTAATGAGAATATGCCCCTCTAGGGGCTGGAGAGGGGGAGGCGAGGGAGCAGGTTTGTAGTTCTGATTTAAATAACAAGTGACTTTTGTGGAGAATACCAGCATGTGGTCTCATGCACTTATATTGTGGAAATGCAGTGGCTCTGAATGAGAGCGCACGATTTATACATTGATGCTCAGTGATGCTTAGCCAAGTGAACCCATTGTTGGGGGCAAATATTAAATCCCAACATGCCTTCTCCAGGAAGGAGTATTTTAAAAAATGTTTAGTTCTGGTTTTGTGCACTGGAATAGAAGACCCTACTGCAAGACAGGGGGCTGTCGTTTTTGATTTTTATTTTTTTAAAGACCAGCTTAGTTTTAAAGAGTGAACCGTTTAATTATTTGTTGTTTCTCAAGTATGCAGAGTGTATAGAATAGCCTTCAAGGCCTTAAGCAACAATGTGCTCATATGCTTTGATTAATTCACATGAAGTTCTTTTAGTGTTCCAAGGAAGAGTTATATTTAATATCAGATATCAAACCAAAAACAATATCCAGATAAAAATGGCTATTAAATCATTATCTTTTCTTTGAAAGTGTGATGTCACTGGTGATATTTTGAGGACTAAGCAGACAGTAAGAAAAACCATAGCACCTTCACTTCCAAAAATGGAAGGTAACAGATTGTGAAGTGGTATTAAGGCAAGAAAATATACAATATATATCTTATAATTGCAAGAAACTGTGGCTAATAGATCAAATGGAATTACCATTTATTTTTTACAGATGAAAGCAGAGACACTGTTAATGTATGGAATATATTTTCCATTTATTCAGCTACAGAATAAAACCATAGTGCAACAAACAAGGATAACATGAAAACCAACTATGAAGAAAATGATAAAGACTAAATCCTTTACTGTCCTAAGCAATTATTTATCTTGTCTAATTTTTTTTGGTCTGGTAATGATTATTGCAAGACATAAAAATGACCAAGAAATACAAAGACATATTACTGTTCGATGCCCCATCCAAATCTTTTGTTATCAGTGGTAGAAAAAGGTACCACAAACAATATAATTTATCTATTTTGTCAATTCTTTCTGCATAAAATTTCTGCATGCCTTTTCAATTTACACATGGAGAAGTGCTGTTCATTTCATTGATCTGACACGTCAGATTTCATTGTGTTGATTTCAATGCAAGTGCTATCGCAGGATGTGCAATGTGCAGCCAGCAGGATACATTAGAAATGTAAAGTCAAAATATGTGTTTTGTAGATGTCATTTACCATGACATTTTTTAGATCAAAGAGTTGTTTGAAGGGCTATCCTGTACATTTTAAATGTTGGGTTTGGTATTTGTAAAATGTCTATTTTGTAAGTACACAGTGGTATATTTGAAATTATGAAATACTATGTATCCTGATGTTTTAACTTATCCATAGCTTGATTGTATAATCTTGGTTACATGGGTAACGTAAGGCTTTTAATAAAACTATTATAGATAATAAGAAATGTCCCTTTGTTTAGAGAGTATGATCCAAGATTGATATTCTCGCACTTCCTTAAGTAATTTTGCATGAAGTCTGGGGGATTTTGTGAAAAAAATATTTTGCACATACTGGTGTCAATTCTCATTCAGTCCCATCTCTCAGCATGAAAAGCCCATATGTATAATGTATACAAGATAAGAAGAAGTGGGACTAGTAAGAAGGCATGATGGGAAAACAAGGACCATTATTAGCAGATGCAGGTGAGTTTAGGAAAAGCAGGGCTAAGGCAATTTTTTATTCAAAGGTTTGCACCCCATTAATCTATTTCTTCAGGTTTGAAAAAGAAGAAAGTGTTCAGCTGCAATAACTCCACGTATTTACTTCACAGCAGCTGGGGAAGAAGCTTTGAAGAAAAGGTCAGTCATTAAATCAGATGAACAATATAAAGAAAACAAAAGCAAATGAAACAAATTGGGGGGGGCGCGGGGGGCCAGACAACACAGTGACCAAAACACCAAGTCTAGTAGTTGATTAAATCTTTGTCCACCCCATATTGAGAGGGCACACACTTGAGCAGCAAGAACCAGGAAAGAGGCTGCTCCCAGTTCTCACAGGGCAAATCCAAGGAAATTTCATCAGTGTCTATAGAATCATTACAAAAAAGATGAACATTTGTCTGTCTGGTTCTATCAACCATATTAACTTTATTTCCTTAGACATAAGAATTATTAATAACATATCTCAATAGAAAAACAGAAACATCCTCAGAAAAGCAGCACTCATGAAAAAAGTGTTTAAGAAATCAAGACAAATGACAAGTTTTTCATTAAAATTTGTGCAGTTCTTTCTTCCACTACCAACTTCTGATAATAAACACACCAAAGTTAGTCTTTCACCACATTTCAAAGGCTACAATAAATAAATAAATAAATACTAGGGAAATAAATATGGAAAAGTACAAACCATCACAGTAGTATTTCCTTTAATTCAAGATCACAAACCTGAAGACATTTTTATATTGAATCCGCTGCAGTCAGAACTTGCAAAATTAACACAAGGAAGATGTTGTGGTACATTTACAAACTACATGGCCTTTTGTATTAAATATAAGAAAACAGATTGTGTCTGATAATGATTCTGCTGTTGGCTTGCCATGGAGTTGCCTGTTAGTATATTGCTTTTCAGTAACTTTCATTGTTTCACTTGCTCTCTAATGAAGAAGAAACTGCCATTTGAGAAAAAGGTATGACAAGGATGAAATCTCTGACCTGTGATCTGCAGAAGGTCACATTGGCTAGTCATAATTTATCAAAACAGTAAATGTAATACACATTCTTTAGGTGTTTCAAGGATCAGTGGCAATGTGATTTCCAAAAATTTACAGTGGTACCCTGTGTACTGAGAAATGATCACAACTCCTCATAATATTGAACTTGTCTTAAGGTGATGGAAATAGGTCAGTAAGTTAAATACTATGTCCATAGAAGCTCTGAAAAAAATCAGAATAATTGTTTCTGCTTTTAAAGGAAGCACTAGTAGCCTATCCTTACTGTTTAAAGGGTCAGAAAGGGAGGGAAGTATCTTCTTGCATCATTTAAACCTTTCAAAGTGTTTTCTAAGTTTAAAATCCATTATCTATTCACTAGAAATAACAACAGTATTGCAATAGTCCCATATTTGATGCCCTCCACAGTTCTTTGCTGTTTCTAGTGATCATGTTTGCGGTAAGAAAGGCAAGCCTAAAATAGATTTCATATCAAAACTGTTTTCCTATCAGTTCAAATGCTTCAGTTAAGAATGTGATTTATTTTTAAACATTATGCACCAACAATTTGAACCTTTGGTGTGGGTAGAATCGTACCATTATATGTATGATAATACCAGTATAGCTTGTTCATTTCCCTTTCTGCTCTGGAATCAACTATCCTGATATAATCCCTTTATATCATT
The DNA here is from genome assembly GCA_024605025.1 of Megaceryle maxima. NCBI lineage: Eukaryota > Metazoa > Chordata > Aves > Coraciiformes > Cerylidae > Megaceryle > Megaceryle maxima. Next base: position 114,958 of record JANHGN010002774.1, read on the forward strand.
ATAGCTGGGTTTGAAAAGGGAAAGATGGTATGTGACTTGCAGTTTTACTACTTTAAATGAAACTGCATATTTTAAGTAATGCAAACTCTATGCTCAGACAGGGCTTCAGACCTTGGAAAAATATGAATATGAGTAATTTATTCTGTTTTTTGCACAAATTGTTAAAAGAACAAACCCCAGTCCTTTACCAAACTCCTAATTAATGAAAACCAGCTAATCCTGACTATCATGTAAGGCACGGGAAGTGTGTTGAAGGGATTCTACTTAGATTTTAACTGATGCAATTGAACACCTATAACTTGTTTTCCCCTTGCCAAGCTCAAGCAAAGGTGTTTCATCATAACGGGAATTATTCCCAAGTCAATTTTCTCAAGTTTTTTCTCTGTCTCCTTTCAATCCATATGACCACAGTTAGCTTTAACAGTGAGGGAAAAAAAAGAGACTTTGGTTTACTCTGAGTATGTTTTTTTATCTTCAGACTCACAAATGACTTAAAATATTTTGCTCTGCTTTATAAAAATCAAGTTTTCTGCAAAGCAGGGAGATGTTATGCTGAGGAGATAGATGCTTTAAAAGTTTTGCACATGACAGAATGCTATTAAAATGAAATAAAAATAATAACACCACCATATTTGAATAACAATACATTTCCCAAAGCACTTCACAAGTAGGTCAATATCATTATAAGCATTTGATTGTTGCTTACTTTAGCAGGAATGATTTAAGAATGAAAAATAGTTCAGTGCAGTCTCCCTCTCTGTGGCAGTTCCACAAGTGACAGCTTCTGTAGAGCTCCCTGACACTGAATGCCCAGACATGCTAACCCCAGCTAATACTAAACTTCATCTCCAGCTGCACAGAAATATCAGTGATATTTTCAGTGTTTTTTTTAAATAATGCAAACACTGGAAGATAGCATAAAATGATGATTGATTACCAGGATTTAGCTTATTTTTATGTTGTCACATTGAGATCTGCATATAGTATTCAAGTCTCCTTGAATCTGTGAGATGTGGGGATGGGATGGGTGGGGGTGGGCGTGTACACACTGCAAGACTGAAGCATCACTGAACATAACACAAGAAACCACACTGGGAAAAGGAAGCCATTTTTTCATACCACTATCAGTATTCCTACCACACCAAGAGCTTTCATTAGATGATATTTAACTTAGATAATTACCTTTCTAGCTGACACTATCCATAAGAAATCACAATTTCACTATGCCAAAAAGAAACTAAATGGCTAACTCTATTTCACTTAAAACCCTTCATCTGATTTTTCAACTGATAATTTAAGGCAAAATCCCAAATCTTTGTATTTACATGTGGATTGAATCCTTCCTTTGTTTTCACCTGATTCTCCTAGAACACATAAAATTATATCCTTGGAGAAGCTGGTGAACAGCAAATCTTTTCCTTTTTTACATTCCCTTTGTCTCACCTCTCCCCTTGGAGTTACACACTATGAAGTATTGGTTTCTCTTAAATCCCTCCGAAAAGAAAGGTCCCTATCTGGGACCAAGTCTCCCTGCCCTGCTAGAGGACCAGAACACTGTGGGTGCAGGTGCCCTGCTCTGTCATGCAGATACTGCACTGTATTGCCCCAGTCCATGGGCACCACAGTCCCTCTCCACTGTCAGCTTCCTTCCTCAGGCTTTGGGCTTCACAGACTCCATTTTGTCTGCATCCCTCTTTTGTTTCTATGTCAGAGGCTCTTCTCCCCTCCAGCATTTCAGTTCCAAGGTTCGTGAGCACAGAATATAATTCCTAGGCTTTCTCAGAATTTTATGTAAACATGCTTTGTCTTCAGGAAGACTTGCCATTTGCACAATGTGTGTCTGCTTTGTCCCTGTAAACTTGTTCGTGCAGGAGCCAAAACTTTTGCATTTCAGATACCCAAAGTGGAACTTATCCATTTCATAACCTCAAAGTCTTATTATAAAGTAAGAACATATTTATGACGTTTTTACATGCTTGTGTGCTCTAACCTTAAAGTACTTTGTCTTTGGATTTGTAAATATTTTTTATTTCCAGCTCTAACATTTGTTATCCTAGAAAGGCGTCCCCAAAACTTCATGACTGTGACCAGGCTCATCCTAAGTATGGACCACATTAAGTGTCTCTTCTGGCTATCAGTATGATGCTTGGGGCTAGGACATGTTTTAGTTTCACCACAAAAGAATATTAGGCTTTATTCAGGTTTGAACAGTACTTATATTGTTTAGTCAAGGACTTGTTAGTGTGAGGTTAATGATTGGACTCAATGATCTTAAATGTCTTTTCCAATCTAGGTAATTCTGTGATTCTGTGAGCAGAAGATCTCCAAGGGAAATGATGGTCTGATTTGTAGTGAACATATATAGGTTAGTTTGGTGTATATCTGATCTCCTTGTTGCTAAAGCAGTGTTCTCATTCATAGCAAATGGAATAATCCAGGGTTAAGAGCTTGAGGTCTAAACTTTCTTTAGTTTGTCCTTTTCCCTTTACATCATCAGTTACCCATCTCCACTTTAAAATCCCATTCAACAGACTAAGTACAGTATAAAGCACGAAACTTAACTTATACCTGCTTTAGCCATAAAAAATGCACGAGGACTTTTTGAAACCTTAAAAGTAATGAAGATACCTCCCAACAAACTGAAAATTGGATAATCACATATATTTAAATAAAGGAGAGTATACTGAGTACTTATCAGATTAAAAACAGTATACCAGTATACTCTTTTTGTTTCTACAGCTCCTGAATATTACTCAAGTGCAGATCTTATCTCTTCATTCACACAGCTGAAAGTATTATACAATATTGTGGATTATTTAGCCTGCCTTTTCCTTGATGGCATTCCTCTTTCTGAATATCTCCAACACCTTCTCCTTTTATATTGCATCAAGCATAAAGGAGGCTTAATTCCCTGTACATTTTCTGCTGCATCCCTAAATAATATTGAAGCTTATTCATACTTAGGGCTAATTGCACTTGGCCTGTGATACCTACCTCACCCCTTGTTATATTCTGAAAGATAACTTTTGAGCTTTTTCTGATGTTTCACCTCTTGATTGAGATTTGTATCCTTAAACTTAATTTGGTCTTTTCCTTTTTTTCCCCTGTTTTCTTAATGCCTTAAAAAATCAAACAGTCTTGGGCAACTCACAGCTTTCTGGTACATTGAGAACACTGCTTAATATGATGGCTATCATCTTTCTTTTACTTTTCCCTTATAATTCCCTCAGTGAGGTTGTATTGTCTCTTTTATTACACTTACCTTGTGAGCTTACTGGAAAAGAAAACTTAATTAACTTCATATCTGTACAGCAACTAGAACTACAGGGCAATTATTCAAGTCCAAGACTTTTCAGGTCTGTAATGAATCACAGAATTATAGAATCCATCATAGAATCATAGAATGCCTTGGGTTGGAAGACACCTCCAAAGGTCATCTAGTCCACCACCCCTGCAGTAAGCAGGGACATCCTCAACTACAGAAGGTTGCTAAGAGCCTCAACAAGCCTGACCTTGAATGTCTCCAGGGATGGAGCCTCCACTGCCTCCCTGGGCAACTTGTTCGTTCCACCACACTCATAGTAAAGAAATTCTTCCTAATGTCCAATCTAAATCTACCCTGCTCTAGTTTAAAACCATTGCCTCTTGACCTTATAAACAGTATCTCTCCAGCTTTCTTGTAGGTCCCTTTTTGGTACTGGAAGTCTGCTATAAATTCTCCCTGAAGCCTTCTCTTCTCCAGGCTGAACAAACCCAACTCCCTCAGACTGCTTTCATAAGAGAGGTGTTCCAGCCCCCTGATCATTTTCGTGACTCTCCTCTGGACTTTCTCCATCAGGTCTATGTCCTTCTTATGTTGAGGGCTCCAGAGATGAACACAGTATGTCAGGTGAGGTCTTATGCTAATGTCTTTTAGTAATGACAGTAGCAAAACTAGAACCATTGTATCTGTATATTGCTTAAAGAATTTTTTTCTTATGACAAGTCCAATTTTTTTTCCATACTGTGCACAGGGTTTCTACTGAAACTATATACACTCTCTGTGCACCACAGGAGCTCCCTTTCCTCCCCTCTTGAAATAATGAGTCATTTTGCTTTATCATCTCTGCTTCTGGACAGTTTGGGATTTTTTATTCTACCAGTAGTACAGGTCACACTTGCAGTCATCTACTCCTGCCAGACAGGCAGGCTTGGGTCTTCTACCTACCTACTTATGGCATTCTTACTTCTTATTTTCTAGATTGAAAGACTACTGTCTTCTTTGTAGCTTCACTGTTTGAAAATGATCCTGTAGTCTCATAGTCTGAATAGATTTAACAAGAAACATACAATACTTGATGAGTTATAAATTCCTGGTGATAACTTTTTACCTTCAAGCTAACTGCATCTTTACCTAAAATTTGAAAGGAAGAAATCAGACATTTGAATTGAGATGTAACAGAGACATTATACCAAGATATAAAACCTAGTATCAAAAATGACAACCAATATTCTTTTGTGTTAACTTTTTTCAGTGACAAAATTTGAGGGGAAAAAGAAAAAAAAAAAAAAAAGCTTGCTGTTAACAAGCTACAAAACCTTTCTAAGGAAACGGAAATCTTATTTGATGTTACAAGTCAATGCTGCATTGTTGACAGAGCTTTCACTGCCAAGCATCCACTTGCATTTATTCTGTTTCTACAAATGCTGAACAAACCATCCAAGATCATATTGGGACTTAGAGCACAAGGTTATCATTAATAGCAGGGAATTAACAATGTGACAAAACAGTACAAAACTGATGAAACAAACTTGTGACCTGAGCTTGCTCTGGGTCAATGAGAACATTAAATTCTTCACGTGGTCAGGCTCTTAATAGCCACATGCCATTAATAACAACAGGAACCCATGTCTGAAGAAATTATTTGAAAAGGAGGCTTATTTGGCAGTATGATATATAGGGAAATCATCACTGAAGTCTTCCCATACACTGTCAGAGGACAGGATAGCTCTTGCTTAGGTGATATCTATCTGTTCTGTATTTTGATAATTAAATATTACAGTCTGTTCCACCAACTACTTTTTTGCTACCGTAATTACTGTTTTATCAAAAATGCACTCAGTATCTTTGGTTCATTATTTTAAACCACAGTAATTTCATTTATTTTCTATTTTCAAGCAGGAATCACTGAATCATAGAATCATTCTGGCTGGAAGACACCTTCAAGATCATCAAGTCCAACCATTAACCCAGTACAGCCAGGTTACCACTAAACCATGTCCCTACAAGTCACATCTATAAATCTTTTAAATATCTCCAGGGATGGAGACTCTACCACTTCCCTGAGCAGCCTGATCCAATGCTTTACAACCCTTTCGGTGAAGAGATTTTTCCGAATATTTCTAAACCTCCTCTAGCACAAATTGAGACCATTTTCTCTGTTTGTATTGCTTGTTATCTGGAAGAACAATCTCCCTTCAGGTAGTTGCAGAGAGTGAGAAGATCTCCCCTCAGTCTCCTTTTTTTTTCCCAGGCTAAACAACCCCAGCTCCCTCATCCATTCCTCATAAGACTTGTTCTCTAGACCCTTTCACCAGTTTTGTTACCCTTCTTTGGACACACTCCAGCACCTCAATGTCCTTCTTTTAGTGAGGGGCCAAAAACTGAACACAGTATTCAAGGTGTGGCCTCACCAATTCTGAGTACAGGGGAACAATTACTTCCCTAGTCCTGCTGGTCCCACTATTTCTGATAAAGGCCAGGATGCTGTTGGCCTTCTTAGCCACCTGGGCACACTGCTGGCTCATGTTCTGATGGCTGTTGACAGACACCCCCAGGTCCTTATTTGCCAGGCAGTTTCCCACTCACTCTTTGCCAAGTCTGTTACATCACATGGGGTTGTTGTGACCCAAGTGCAAGACCCAGCACTTGGCCTTGTTGAATCTCATACCACTGGCCTCATCCCATTGATCCATCCTGTCCAGGTCTTGCTGTAGAGCCTCCTTACCATCAAGCAGGTCAACACTTCCACCTGACTTGGTGTCTTCTGCAAACTTACTGAGGGTGCACCAGATCCCCTCATGCAGATTATTAATAAAGATATTAAAAGAGAACAGGCCCCAGTACTGAGCCCTGGAGAACACTAATTGTGACTGGCCGCCAAATTAATTTAACTCCTTTCACCACCAATTTTGTGCCTGGTCATCTAGACAGTTTTTCACCCAGTGTAGAGTACACCCATCCAAACCCTGATCAACCAGTTTTTCCAAGAGGATGCTGTGGGAAATAGTGTCAAAATCTTTACTGAAGCTCAGGTAAACAACATCCAGATCCTTTCCCTCATCTATTAAGTGGGTGACCTTGTTATAGAAGGAGATCAGAGGTTAGTCAGGCTGGACTTGCCTTTCATGAACCCATGCTGACTGGGTCTGATCACCTGGTTGTTGCCATGTGCCGGCATGATTGCACTCAGGATGATCTGCTCCATAACCTATTGCTTTTTATGACAGTAGCCACATAAAGTTCTAGTTGGGTTTTGACCTTTCTAATTTTGTCACTGCATAGCCTCATGGAATCTTTGTAGTCCTCCTGAGTTGTCTGCCACTTCTTCCATAGGCCACAAACTTTCCTTTACTTCCTGAGCTTCATTCAAGCATTCTGTTCAGCCAAGCCTGTCTTACCCACCAGCGTGTCTTACAGCACACTGGGACAGACTGCTTCTGTGCCTCTTGAAGAATGTCTAGCCTTCGTGGGCTCCTTTACCCTTCAGGACTGTATCCCAAGGGACTCTGTCAACTAATCTCCTAAACAGATCAAAATCCTCCTTCTGGATTTCCAGGGTGACATTCGCACTGACCCCCCTCCTTACTTTCTCAAGAATTGAAAATTATTGTTTCATGACCACTATGCCCAAGATGGCCTCCAACCATCATATCATTCACAAGTCCTTCTCTGTTTGTGAGCAACAGGTGTAGCACGGAACCTTCCCTAGTTGACTGTCTCACAAACTGTGTCAGGAAATTATTTTCCACATACTCCAGGAACCACCTGTAATGTTTTGTCTTTGTTGTACTGTATTTCCAGCAGACATCTGGTAAGTTGAAGTCCCCCGTGAGAACAAGTGGTAGTGATTGTGAGACTTCCCAGATCCCTGAGCTGCATGCATTGGTGTAGGTGCATTTAAGTTGGGCTATTGATCCCATCACCTTTTTGGGTGCAGAAGGCCTAATTCCTACCTGACCATCATAGAATTGGTTAGATTGGAAGGGACCTCTGGAGACTGTCTAGCAAGTTCAGAAAGGGCAGGTTGGTTGGGACCATGTCCAGTCTCATTTTTAATAACTCTAAGAAGGGAGACACCACAATGCATCTGGGCAACCCGTTCTTGTGTTCAGAAAGACTATAAACAAATCAAAATGTGAAATGCTTATCGTTACTTCAAAAAGAAATGCATACAACATAACTAGAGTTTTGGTTTCAATTATGAAGTATGAGGCAGCTATCATGTCTTTCCTGAAGCAGAAATTCACCCAGTGAACTCATTTACCTATATTAATCAGTCAATAGATTTGCAATGATGATGTGTTGATTTCCTCTCTTTTTAATTTAGTCATTTCTGTTAGCTGCCAAAATTAATTAAATAAAGTGTAGCTCTGAGAGATGGCATGCTAATCAAAAATAGCAGGTGCTTTCTCTCAAAAAGCTGTCAGGAGACCAGTTTCTGGGCCCCCCATGGTCTGGGAAAGTGACTGTGCAAGTTTCACTCCTGGTAGAGACTCATTTTGCTTGGAAAATACCTAAGTGTTGTCTGGGAAGCTGGACAATGCCTGCAGATGAGAGTGAAGAAGCCCTCACCGTATCTTGGAGCTTGCTTCATGCCCTGACAGGCACCTGGCAGGTCAATGAAAAGGGACCTTCAACCAGCTGATACCTATCTCTATACCAAGGAGCAGCATCAGCTGCAAATGCCTCCCTTCAGGCCACTCTTCAAGACAGACGCCTGCCTCTCCTCTGATGTCATCATGAATTCCTTAAGCTTTACAGAATCATAGAATCATTAGGGTTGGAAAAGTCATTCAAGACTATGAAGTTCAACATTCTACCCAACACCACCATGACCACTAGACCATGTCCCAGACCACCACATCCACCTGGTTTTTGAATACCTCCAGGGATGGTAACTCCACCACTTCCGTGGGCAGCCTGTTACAATGTTTAACTACTCTTTCAGTAAAGAAATTCTTCCTAATAATATCTAACCTGAACTTCCCCTGGCGCAACTTGTGTCCATTTCTTCTTGTCCTGGTGTTAGTTTCTATGGAAAAGAGACCCAATTGTCCCTCAGATAAAAACATAGGGATTCTAAAGATTTGGGGATTATGTCCTGTTAAGTTTTTTTTTCCAGCTGAAGCTATTTACATTAATTCATGTCAAATGACAATTGGAAGACATTTTCAACTAAGTTTCAAATAATTTGCTGTCCTAAAAAGAACCCCAAAAAGAATAACAACAATAAAAAAGAAACAAACATAATAAAAAAATCCACACTCACACAAAATACAAACAAAAAAACCCGTCAAACCACACAAGCCACCAAACAAAAACAAACAAACAAACAAACAAAACAAAACAAACAAACAAACAAACAAAAATCAAAAAATACCTTCCAATTAATGTCTGGCTTTAGTCAAAGTTTTTAATGATAAACAGAGCTCATCAAGATTATTTTAATATTTTCTATTTTTTTTCTAAAGACTTTGTTGAAACTCAAAATGTTTAAAGGAAAAGAGCAGATTTACTCAGAATACTGGAAAAATGAATTAACTTCAAAATAGCAACATGTTTGGTCTCTACATAATATTCATATTATCTCAAAACTTGTTGAGAGTTTGGGTTTTTTCAGTTTTGTTTTAGTTTTGTCAGAATCTACATATCTATCTGTGACACCTGTAATTTGGTAATAATCAGTAATAATGTACTAGAGCTGTTATTTAAGGATTGACATGTGAGTGTTAAACTGACAAGTTATTCTGTTTATTCTTCTTAAATGACACAAATATAATGAGGAGAAAAGTGAATCTATCTTGTACAGCTCTTATGGGGGCTTGATAAGTATTTTCTAAGATAAGGATCTTTCTTCCTGAAGTGAATCTTTTAAAAATAAAAGTAATGGATCACTTAACAGACTAAAAAATAAGTAATAGGGGAAACAGTATGAAAGAATTAAAGAACTATCAAGACCAGTAATACTGCATATTTAAAATAACACAAATCATCAAGGTGATACGCATAACATTCCTCACTCCATACCCCAACAAGACTTTTAAAGATGTTTGATGCACGGGTACCAGTTGTACAAGCTCACTTCTATGGATTTTGCCTCTAATAATAATCTTGCCTCATGACAAGATGTGTCTGGGAGAGAAAACACAAATCTTGGCTTTTCAGAAATAACCATTAACATCACTAACCCTGGAGGCTGATAGCTACCTTAAGCTCTTCACATAACTTGCACAAATGGGGCATAAACTGGCCAAAGTCTGTTCTTATCCTCAACCATCAAAGCAGCAAAGGGGGTAAGTTTTAGCCCCACAGACTCAATGGTGGACTTGCACCGATTTCAGTAAAATCAGAATTTTACTGAAATTTCCTATTTACACTTTTATTATTAGCTCAAACAAGAGTTCTATTTATGGACCTGAAAGTGTTTCAAAGCACTGACTATGTTTCATGGTATTTTTGAGATGTAGGTAAATACTATTTCAGTCTTCTAATGCTTGTGAAAACTCTCCTAGGTCATGAGTCTACAGAAGAATCAGAAACAGAGCTCTGAACAATAGAATTCCCTCATTAATAGTGAATATGAACTATTACATGTCAACACTATTACCTTTGATTTATTAAAACCTAGCTGGTGCTGTTTTTGTTTTGTTTTGTTTTGTTTTGTTTTGTTTTGTTTTGTTTTGTTTTCCCTGCATGGATAATTTTCTAGCCAATTTTAAGAACTTCTCCCTACCAGGTACCATACTGTGGTAGATTGGAATTGATGAGATTAACAGTCATCTCTGATTTTTGTTCCTCTTGAGAATCCACAGTAATTTTTGTGACAAAAATTCAAGTGTATATCACCACAAAAATTTAAAGGTGCATGTGAATATACTTAGAAATTTGACATATTTGAAAAGACAGCTTCACTGAGTATGATTGAGTAGGTGTACTTATGTGTTAGACTGAGAAGCACAGTGAAGATATGAGAAGGGAAGATGTAGGCAAAACCTGGATAAGACCAGAATATGGATGAAAGAAACAGAGAAGGGAAGAAAACCAAAAGTTTCCTCATCAGATGGTAGAAAGGTATATCTTGTGCTGCATCGAAGGCTCACATCCTGCAAGGAAATAGGAACCTGCACTTCTTGTTAGCAGATAATATTAGGACTTCTCACTTGCAGCAGTGTTAAAGATCCTGAATTTCAGTTAGCAGCAGAATATGATTCTGAAAGATTTAAAGCTTATAACTGTCCTCAAAATCCAGACTGAAGTGCTGCACACAAAATAAATTTTTTTTTAAATCACATTTAATATCAACCTTTTCAATAGGAGTGTTTGACACATTCAGATATACTATTTTTACAATCAAGCTCCAGTGAAAAACTTACTGGAAATAAATTAGGTTTTGTTTAGTTTTTCAAGATATCATCATTTCTATATTCAAAATACCTTTAAAGATATTCATTTTAACCACCAGATCATCTGATAAATGTCCTAATAAAAAGGGCTTTACTAAATGTGAAGGAAATCCTCATAAGTCTAAACTGATGTTCATTTTGTTTCTACAACTGAGATTCAAAATTGCATTTTTCACCATTTATCCACTGGAGTCTCAGATAGTGCTTCACATCAGCAATAATTGCCACAGCTTTTGCTGTAGCTGGGGAAGACAAGAGGATTCTTTGTATGTCTCTTTTATTACATTGTCAATATATTAATACCAGCTATATGAACAAACCTAAAGAGACAAAGAGCTATTTGTTATGTTATTATCCAGGGGTGAAAGCACAAATCTTAGGCAAAAAAAATCCAGTAGGGACCTCAGCCGAACAAAAGGTCTAAGTAGGGCTGGCTTTGACACCTGATTATATGCAAACCCAGTAGTGCAGCCGTGCTGGGATTCCCTTCTTCTGTTTGCAGGCAAGGTTTGAATGAGAAGTGGTGAGATAACAAGGGAGCGTGTAAGCTTAATGATATGCCTATTTTTTTCTATCAGTTGCTAATCTGTAGTTCTGGTGATGATTACTATTTCATCTCCAGAGAGATGCTATTCAGAAACATCAAAATGACATACAGCTGAATATCTTGTGTTTCTTTAAGTATAGGGCCAGACTGTCAAGGCTGTCAGCCATAGAATGAAGAAACTTCTCCCATTTTATTCTGCTTTTTGTCCCTCCTTGGGTGATGCCAGTCAGCAAATGGCAAAAGCCTGCTCACCTGATAAGAAGAGGACCCGTCAGCAGGAGGAGCTGGGCTCTCAAACGTCGATCCATCAACAGCAGTGTATAGCTGCACACACAAAAACAGTGAGCTGGTGCATGAAGGGAGTATTGGCGATCTGATTCAGAAAAACAGAAAAATAAGTGGGGAAAAAAAAAAAGTGAAAACATGAAAATTAGACTTTGCCTTATTTTCTAGCTTGCTCTTGTGATAAAGAAACACAGAGATGCCACCCTCCCATGTCATAATGCAGGTATGGGAGGGCACTTTGTACCCTCACTTGTCACAAATTGAACTGTTACTCTATGTAGCCCTGCTGAAATCAGTTTGCTGTCTACTGTGTGCAGGGGCTACTGACTGTACAAACTGCAAAATCCACTAGTAATCACAGCTTTATTGACATGGCTGAAATGGTTTTAAACTAGCAACTTCAAGAACGAGACTCAGCATAGCCTTCTCGACAGCCTACTGAAAATGCAACTGGTGTCCTAGAGGAGCATGATGCTTTTTCTGCCATCACTATCCTGTGACTGATCCCGGATTTATCTAGTTTAAATCCAGTTTGTGAATGTTTGCATGAAGAGCAATCACATCTGTACTGCAGTTGCAAACAGCCCAATGTCCCTCTGCATGTCATGCCAGGTACTGTAGGTGCAGAAGCTCAGGTCTCTGACTTGTGTGCCAGTTAATGGAATTGCCAGAATATCCAGAAAGAAAGTTCCCTAAAAATTTAAACATCTGTTTGAAGGAAAATCTAGAACCTTTTAATTCTAGTGTAGAATATTTTTTATATATGATTCAGTAAGTTTTGCACATTTAAAATCTCTTTCTTCAAGCAGAAGAGAAAAATTAACTCAAATCTGTAACTCTTAGGTGGATTCCAGATGGAAGCCATAGATTATTCCTGCTGATAAATAAAGGTTTGTGCCAAAGACACTGGAAATCAAGTCTGGTGTCAGTTCCTTCTTTGTGAAAGTGCTCATAACTTGGGCATGTTAAAACTTGTCTTTTGCTGAGTAAACCTAAAATCCCTTAAGGTTCAGTGGTGAATTAACTGTGCTTTAGTTACTCCCCATTATAAAATCAGAATGATATGTGACTTCTGTGTGAATTGTATAGGTGTTATTTTGTATGTTAGTAACTGTGTGGCCTTTTGCTTTTTTTTCCCTGTGCTTTGCCCACATGCAAGTAGGTAAAGTGACCCTCAGTCTCCTCTCTGACACATTGCACATGGCGTTGCCCAAGCACAAAGTGTATAATCCATTTTTTTCCCCTCTGCATACAAACACAAATATACAGACAACCTTAATCACACTGACTGGTGGAGGAGTAGCCTCCCCTCCTCCTGGCCTGTCTGGCAGATGGTACAGCAGCAGCACAGTTTCACAGCTCCAGGACCAAAGTAACAGATGTTGGATTACCACACACTTTCCAGAGCTTTAATCTTCAAAGAAATTCTGGATCTTACCTGTCTTCCCCTTTCCTTCTGCCAGTCACAGAGAAGGCAGAAGCCTTGGAGAACAAGATTATGCAGGCCCTTGGCACAGCCTGAAGCCACAATGTCAGCAGATATAAAGTCCATATAGTTAATAGCTGAAATATGTGTAAAGTGCAGTCCTTCAGAATGGATTTTTGAAGATAATTGGGGGGGGGGGGAAGGGGCAGGGAAGAGTGGGAGAATACTGTTGAGAAAGATTTTAACATGGAAAATATTTTAATTTCTTAAAATGCTATCCTGAAAAATGATACAGGATGAATTGGTCATATCTTATGTGCCATTTAAAAATGTGTAGCTGTTTGAAAGTTTATTAAGTAACAGTAGAGAAGGAAGCATGTTAAAACCAAATGATCATCTTTTCTCCTTCTTCTTCCCTATAGGTAACTGCCACTTTTTGAGCTGATTTACTATTACACTAAATGGTTGTGGACAAGGAGCATCTTTTATCAAGCCCCATATTAAGGATATATTTCCTGTGGACAAACGTAGCAGAGCAGCATCTACATTCAAATTTGCACCCGGGCCATGCTTCATTTTGTTCGTAAATTCATATTTTGAAGTAAATTCATAATATCTTCAAGGAGTTTGAAGTAAATATTTCAGCACAGCATTTTTGCAGATGTATTCAGGGTCATGATCCAACTTTAAACTGTACTGGTTTAACCCAGGACAGATCAAATAGGTAGGATAAGAAGGAAAGAATTTGTTTGGAAGCTGGTAATATTTCCTCAGTGAGAGCCAAACAAGACCTGATTGCATAAATAGTTCTAATTTTATTCTTAATTATCCAAGTAAAAAAAACCCAAACAAACAAAAAAAACCCCACACTTAATTTTGTTTGTTTCATTTATCATTGAGTTGTAGTTTAATTGAATTATTCAAAGTTTATTATCAAAAGCCTCATCCTAGTATTGAGAGATTGATTATTTGTTTCTGAAATGTACAAGTATACTCCAAAAAACATGCTGTTTTCAACCACTTGGTCTTACAGATTATTTACATAGTGGCTGAACTTCAGCAAATGCATCTTTTTCCTGACCCTTTACAAGTAGCAATAGAGACTTGAATATCAAGAAACTGGTAAAGCAGCAAAAAAGAATACATTAAAGGTCCAGCCACACAGCCTGAATTATGGTTTCACCTGTCTACTAAGAGACACATTTAAGCATTCCCTCCAAGAAAGCAGTTTTAACATTTGAGAAGCCCTGCGAGTACTGCAGGCAGATTCACTGTCTGTCCCTGTTTCTCTGAATTGGAGGAGGCTGCTAACAGGAAAATTTCATTTCCTTTTTGTTACACAGCTGCCGGCTGTCTGAGCTGGCTGATGCAGGGAGAATATGGGCAGGGATGTCTTTGTGAGTCCTGAGGAAAGTGCTAACAAGGTTTATACATTATCGGGAGATCACTGAAGTTCAAAAAAAAGAAAGGAACACTTATGTGGTTGCTAATATAGGTGTTACCATTAAAGACAATTAGCCAGGTCTATAGTTTTCTTGTTTACTTTTCTTGTTACTTCACCTAGTTGTCTTGTTTTCTTATTTAAAAATAGACACATAATGATTGTTAGATATAGCTGAAGACTGGACACATTTTCATGAAAAGTATACCCTTATTTAAAATAATAAAAATCTTGAACATATTGTAGGATATTCCTTTAATATTGATGTGCATTTTCCCTCTTGTAAAGTGAAATATCTTGTCATCTACATTCATGATATTCTGACATGCAACTTTGTGTTTGTTCTGGAGAAAGTAGCCACACACTGTGTTTAAAGACTCATCTGCATTTGGCACTTGTTGAAAGGTTAATTGGAGATGCTTCACATTAGGATGATTTTGTTCCCCAACCAATGTCTTTGACTCATGTGGCACTTAAACCCTCTTCAGAACAAGGTTTCTGAGGTGCAGAACATGTTTACCCACAGCATAACTGATACATACAGGTATGCATCCCTACCCCATAGGAATGAGAATGCATCTGTCAAGCCCTTCTGCTGGCACCTCATGCTCCTTTGCCAGATAACTGGATTGTCTGTTTTCTCCTACTTTGGAGTCTGACTGGGTGCAAGAGCCTTATGCAGATACTGGCACATCGCCATGTGTTGTCCTGTGTGATTCTGGCACACACAAATTTTGTGCATCCCATCATACTCCTGGCTGTTGATTGATCACTCATGCATCATGCATCAGCATGGTCTCACACTGAAGTCCCTGACATCCCAGCCCACTGGGAAGAGCCGCACTTGCTGACGTGTCTGGGCTCTGGCCGGCAGGATGCGAATGCACGTCTGTCAGCTCAGTGAAGGATCAGAGGGAAAAACAGACAAAGGAGAGCCCCTTGCTAGTGGAAAAGAGCAGTGGCTGAGCAATGTAGGGTTGTTTGTGAGATCAAACATGTAATTCTGAGAGATCCTAGTATTGTGCTCAATGAATACTCTGGTGCAGGGACAAGAATGATGCTGAGCTTTGTGACCTCTTTGTCCTAGCAGACACAGAGGAAGACAAACCCAAGGCAGATGATGAAACTTCATGCTAGTCTAAATTTATTAAAATTATGAAATTTTGGTACTGTTTTGTACTTATTTTTTACAAAGTTTACTGAACAATGCAGGTTTTTCTCATGTGTTTAATATTGTCCATGGCTCCTTCCCTCTGTCAGAAGGGGAATTGTCTTTGCACATTAGCATTTTAGCTTTCCTAATGCATTTTTCATCAGAATTCTTCTCCATTTGAAACCATGGCTCAAGTATCTTTT